>JAJMHY010000001.1:1278087-1333189 GCA_030583325.1 Saccharomycopsis selenospora
TTTTTTTTTTTTTTTTTTTTTTTTTTTTTTTTTTTTTTTTTTTTTTCGTCAAAATTTTATTTTGAAAGTGAAACATAAAGGAATTTTTTTTTGGTAAATTAATTAATTAATATAGATATCTGCGGAACTACGACTTAGATCTTTCATTTAAGAGTTAATTTATTATTATTAATAAAAAAGAATACATAATATTATACAAAAAAAAAGTAGAAAAAAATAGAAGTATAATACACATTTAAGAGGAATAAAAAAAAAAAAAAATCTATTATAATGAAGGGAACCAAAAAAAAAAAAATAAATGAATGAAATGAAATATATCAATTTAATCTCTTTCAAACCATTCCAAACCATCATCAACAACTTGTGGGTTTGCTGTAGGTACACCATTACGATTCACCATCATAGAATTATTTATGTACATTGTAGGTTGACCAAGTTGCTGTTGCTGTTGTTGTGGAGCTCCATATGTTGGTTGATTGCCATAAATCATTTGCATTTGTGGGGCAGTTACAGCAGTTTGAGGGTTTTGAAATGGCTGAGGTTGAGGTGATGGTTGGTATCGTAACATTGAACTATTAGGTGCACTAAGAGTATTATTATTATTGTTATTATTATTACTATTATTATTAATCGCATTATTGAACATTGCTTGCTGTGGTTGTGGATGTTGAAGCCCTTGTGGGAAATAACTATTATTAGTAGTAGCAGTATTAGAAGCAGGTGGAGCAAACATTTGTTGCGATAATGAACTTGATCTGGTCCTTGGAGGAATTGGTGGAGGTGATGCAACCGTTCTTACAAAATCATTTGTAGTACCACCAGTTAATGAATTAATAAATTGGTCTCCAACAGATTGTTGCGGTTGTTGTTGTAATGGTGGGGCTGGACTTAATGAAGATTCTCTTGAATATTGTAACGCTGCCATGGCTCCGCCATTATTATTGTTATTGTTAATATTATTAATGTTATCATTAGAACTTGATTGTAAGGTATTAGGAAGTGAAAGAGGTGAAGAAAAATTAACACCTTGCTGTTGTTGCTGCTGTTGTGTAAAGATACTATTCTGTGTATTGTTATTAGGGGCAGTTGGCTGAGGAGATATATACCCATTAATCCCTGGAGCAGTTGGCTGAGGTGAAATATATCCAGTATTTCCTAGACTATGAAGACTACCATTAGAGGTGAATAAATTTAAATTATTTACATTGTTGACAGCTGTTGATGCACCATCTTTATTTAATGAAAAGTTTTCGGTTGATGCATTACTGATAACCATTGATGGTGGCATTGACATTTGCTGATTATTTTTCAAAAAATGGTTAGCAGATCCAGTTAATGTTGGTTGAAGCATTCCACCAGTGTATCCACTATTAGAAGTATCCATGACTGTTGGTGGATCCATCATACCACCAGTATTAGTAGGAACCAATTCTTGAGGAATAGCTGCAGCTCTACCATGAACCAAAGCACTTTCAATATTAACATTTTTGAAATGCTGAAAATTAGCACCCAAAGTTTCATTTTCTTCACGTTCTTCTTCTTCATCAATCTTTCTAATGGCAATTTGGTGTTTTTGAGTTGGATTGGACTTAAGTTTTTGTAAAAGTTGATCCATAGGTAATGATAAATCCAAACTATTTCTATTATTATTTAATACTGATTGACTAGTAGTAGTATCACTTGACATACTGGAATAAGCATCATCAATAGCTGAGGATGCCATGGTGACTAATTGATCACTAAATTTAACTTTCTTCTTTTTCTTCTTTTCCTTTTTAATTGGTGATTGACTGCCCTTAGCGGTGATATTAGCTGATGGCCTTTCACCAGTCATAATAAATTTTGCAAAACTATCTAAATCAATATTTCCTGCTTTGCCTGCTTTACCTCCTGCGGCAAGTCTAGTATTACTATTATTATTACTATTGCCGTTATAACTTGGAGTAATATTAGCAACGACACTACCATTGCCATCAGAGTCTTTATCGGCTAATCTTTTAGATAAAATTGATTTAGGTTTTGGAATTTCACATTGTTGAGCGATTAGTATTCGTGCCGGTAGTACATCTTTCCCTTCGATTTCAAGACTGTATATATAATGTCCTATTAATCTAAGAAATGCAAAAAATTGGCCAATATTTAAACCATTAATACAATTATTAAAAAGTTTCTTTAAATAATCTTTTAGTTCTCGACTAAGAGTGAAATTAGTTAAAAATTCAAAAATGTCTTCAATTTTTATTAATTTTGAATGTTTTCTAATCGTTAAATCATTATACCATCGTAAATAAGTTTTGCATTCTTCTTTTGAAAGTTGCTCCAGAGTTAATGAAAGTGGAGGTGAAGCATCACTACTATTAGCAGTTGCTGCAACTGGAGTGGTAACTACATCTGAAGTAGTAGTGCTTCTTTGATGGGCTTGATTAACATGACCAGTTGAACCATTTGCATATAAATTAGCCAAGTTCAATTGCGAAGATGCTGGCTTAGAAGCAGTATTAGCAGTGGATGATATCAGAGGATTACTACTATTTAAAGACAAATTTGAAAAATAGGAATTGATACTATTTGACAGCACTTGTGGTGCTGCTGGTGAACTATATTGTTCTTGTTGCTGATGCTGGTGTTGCTGTTGTTGACCACCTTGTACACCTGAAAAGGCAAGCCAATCAAAACCTGATGGGCCACTCATTCTTTCAAAAATAGCGATTGACAATTATAATGATTAGGAGTATATTATATTTATAGTAGTTGATTCTATTCAGATGATGATTAAAATAATGGCCATAATATTAAAATGGACGATAAATAAATTTCGATAAATAAATTTCGATAAATAAATTTTGATAAATAAATTTGAATTTCGATTTGAATTTCAAAAATTTAATTAAAACACACGATAAAAGTATTCAGTCAAAATAAGAAAGCCTCTAAATGTTATTCTTCTTTTTTTTTTCTTCTTTTTCTTCTTTTTCTTCTTCTTCTTCTTTAATAATTGGTTGAATTAACAATATATTTATATTATATACTTCAATTTATTATTCATTAGATAAAAGATATCTAAATTATTGTTTAATGGTGAATTTCTCTTAATAATTTTTTTTTGTATTTTCAATTTCAAACTATAGAAAAAAAAAATTCAATTTTTCTATGTGATTTTTCCCCTAAAGTGTTAACACGTCCCGTTAAAGCCTTATCACATACAACAGAAAATTAAAATACAGAAAAAAGAGCCATTAAATTGACTCACAAAATCGCAGCCAATCATGCAAACAGATAATCGAACCAAATATATACCTATCTATCAATGATGATCCCTATCATTGAGTTAAAGAATATATAAATAACACTTGCTTTAAGTAGCTCGTGATTTTTTCTAGTATAAAAGACGCAATACCAATGATATCTATCATGTGGACGGAAAAATCTAGATTACTTACTACAAAAGGGTTTTATTGTTATCTATTAAATATTACACATGTATTCGTTACATTCGTTAATTAGTTATGAAGTTCTTTATGAGGATTTTTATGAGGATCTTTTTGTTTTGCTATCTATACTTTTAGAATATTACAAAACTGTTCACTTTGTTGCTGAAGATGTTCTTCATTGATAGATAAATCTTCATCTACTTGTAACCCTGTTGTTAATCCTTCAATAATTGCCCTAAATTGCTGATTGAAAAATATATTTTCTTTACTGCTAGTATATTCAGATGACATTAATTTTTCTTCACCACTAGTATTTGTATTATTGTTATCATGGGTATTATGGATACTGCTATTCGGTAATGGATCATCATCATCTTCTTCCATAGCTAAATTATTCATGTTGAAATATATTTCCCTGGCTTCTGGAAGTACTCCGATCCATCCAATTAATAAACTTTGTAATTCCGGTTTGAAATCATTTATCGATGATTTAAAAGTTATAATTTTCTTATCTATTAATGAGTTGATCATTAAACATATAATTTTCATTAATTTTTTGCCCAATTCTAAATTAATCAGATACCTTCCGTTGCTTGGTACAGTTATTCCATTGCTTGGTGATATTCCCGTGGCGGTGGTGGTGACTGCAGCAGCCGCAGCAGTTTCTTCTTCAATGACGTTCACCATTCCTCCAATATTATTAACTGTACCATTATTAAGCTGTTCAGATACTGTCGCCAATGACACCAGGACATTCGAGAAAAATTCATGTAACAACATTGATTGTTCAATTTCACTTAGTATTAAGGGCCCTTGTCTAGAAAATTTATATTTCATATAACCACGATGGTTATTATTACCTCTTTCCCCAACTGTTAATTCATGAATATAATTAATTAAACTATGAGTGAGTTCTAAATGTGTGATAAACCAAATTAAAGCTCTTCTATAACCTCTAGCCATTAATAGCTCATCCATTAAAGCACACGATAGTTGTGGATTATATCTTAACATTGGTTCAAAAATCCATCCATATGACCATCTTTCATATATTTTGTCAGTATTGATTATTTCATCTGTTTCATTCTCATCAGAATCTTGATTTGTATCACCATTACCATTACTACTATTATTATTATTAATAGTAGTGGTAGTAGTAGTAGTGGTAGTAGTTGCAATAGTTGTCGCTGTTGATGAAGATGACATCCCTGAAACAATTCTATTAATTTGGGATGATGGTTGTTGCTGTTGCTGTTGCTGTTGTTGACTAGTATTATTTTTAATGTTCATAGCTTCACCCCTGATTTCTTCTTCATATTCATAATTGACAACTCGTTGCATGGTTAATAAGATTTTCCTACTTAATTGATCACCAATTGGCTCTTCAGCCATTTTATCAAATGCCTCTGCTAACTCTGTCCATTTTTCAAATGGTCTTATAACAGTATCGCCATCATCACTATCACTATCACTATCATCATCATCACTATCATCGTCATCACTATCATCATCTGAATAACCATTAATATCTCGTAAGATATTCGATGTATCAAAAAATATATTATCACCCCTTGGCATGTCTCTCCAATCACGACCAGTGGAATCAAATTCTAATTCATTATTAGATCTAACCCCAATAATAAAATTATTAGGTCTATCATCTTCAGTAGCGATTCGCGCAGTTGAACTATTAATAACATCAGGTGTAGCGTGAATCTCTGTATTTCTGGTTATAGTAGTATTCTTCTTATTAAGATCTTCACCATTTTCAAGTTCATCATTTTGATCATCATCATCATCATCATCATCATCGTCGTCATCATCATCAAATTCACAATGACATTCAGCAGTATGCTCTTTGGTTATATAAATATTTTCTTCTTCTTCCTCATCCTCATCATTTTCATCCTCTTCTTCTGCTACTAGTTCATAATCAAATATATAGAAAAGATCTGCATCATATCTATCATCAGGCTCAAGATTATGAAGTAAATCAGTCAAATCATGTAATTTATAGCCAAGAACAAGCATAGCAGCAACATATATCCTAATATCGGCTAATAATGCACCATCACCAGTTCTACGACCAAATACTGACATGTAGTTATTCAATGATTCATGTTGAAGATCATGTATTCTAACCGCAGAATCTTGATTTAATATCGTTGCTAACACTGATCTAATCGCCATTGAACCTTTTAATAAAGACTTAACGATCCAAGGAACTCCTAATGCTCCATAATATTCATCCAATCTATCAATTGAAATCCCGAGTCTAATTATATTTGTAAAAGTTTTCCAAAGAGATATGAAATATTTTAAAAATGGATTGAAACATAAATTATCATTGGTTAAAGGCTGATATATCTTGAAGATTGTATAAATGATAACCGCAATAATTGAATAAAAAAACTCTAAATTAATATGGGATAAGTTATAAGGAGTCCAAGATTTATAAAAATTTCTATTATAAATCGTTAATTCTTGTAATATTTTGTTGAATTCTTGATATGCCGTGAATTGAAATTCTTCAGCCGATATTTTCTTTTTAGGCAAGCCTTCACAATTATCCATACTATATTGAAATTGATTGACTAGTTCTCTAAAATCTAATCTTTTCAATTTATCTAAAGCACTCTTATATGCTGCATTGTTTTTCCTATAACTAGCAGAATTTTTCTTGCCAGTAGGAGGATCCAATTTATAAAATCCTTGTATGATTTTATCAGTCATGAAAACCTTCAATTTATCTAGAGTTTTATCAGTTCTTTTACTCTTATTTTCAACAATACTAATTTTTTCATCCCAATATAAATCATCACCATCATCTTTTGAGTTATCATTCGGAATAAATTTTAAATAAATCATTATAGTCTCTAATATTCTTGCAAGTTTCATTGCTAAATCAAACCCACCCATTATCGAGGAATTATAATCATATCCAAAGAGAATTAAAAGTTGGCTCGTGAGATCTAAACTCATATTGAAAGAGTCATTATTAGGCGGCTTAGTGAACTTATCACATAGAAGTGCCACTTTCTTGAAAAGGGGAATTAAATCTTCATCTAGTTTCAATAATTTTATTATAACTTCATGTTTCTTAATTGATCTTTCAAACAAATCAAAGTCTATCTCGTATAATGCCGAGGATAACATACTATTGTAATCCATATTACTATGACTATTATCAAATTCATCATCAAATTCGTCGTCAAGATCCTCATCCCCAAGATTGTAATTGCTCAGTTCATTGTTAGTATCACCACCTTCACACTCATCATTATTTTTAGCTGCTGCTATTGCCGCTGAACTCTTTCGCTGTTTATGACAATCTCCAATTAGTTTGTTAAGTATCTCCCGCCCCATATCATTGTCTTGTATATTTATCTCTTTCATTTTATTACTATTCTTATAATAATTGAATTTTATTTCAATATTTGTGATTGATGTTATCCCTAAAGGATCCAATAACTAATTTCTCAATGGGCCTAAAAAAATTTTTTCTTTTTATTTTATTTCATTTTATTTTTTTGGCTTGTAATTTTTTTCCCTTTTTTCTTCTACATCCCGCAATATTTTATTTCCAACACTCTAGTATAAATTGCAATATAAATTGAGATATTGTAATATAAATTGAGATATTGTAATATAAATTGAGATATTGTAATATAAATTGAGATATTGTAATATAAATTGAGATATTCCAAATAATTCTTATATATGATGGAGAGTACTTGTTTCTACCACCTTGTAAATAAGTAGCAATATATGTATAATAAAAAAAAAATTATATTAGTGTATATTTATATACAAGGAAATGAGGAAGAGATATAAAAAAAATGTGAATAAGAAATGTATGTATCAAGCTGATTTATTTACCTTTTCTAACATAATGCATATAAGCTCTTTCATGGACCTCTGTGTCAAATGGAGAAATAACTTCAGATTCACCAGGTCTAGCAACAGGATCTCTTAAGTAAATAGCGGTACATGATTCGAAGGAAACCTCAATGTGATGAGGCAAGATAGAGAATGGAGCAATGAAAGCTCTTGGTTCCCATGGAGTGAAGTAAGGCTTTTTAGGGTCTTTTCTACCGTACAAATGATTTTGATGTGGCAAGTTGATCTCAAGAGTTTCCTCAATTTCATCGAATTTTTCTGGATCAGCAGTGACTTCTTTGACATCTATTGGGGTGGCCTTGGTTAATTTCTTCAAGTATTCCTCTTTGAGAGCCTTTGGAATCTTTGGTTGATTATTTTCCGCAAACTCTTCATCAGTGACAGCTCTATACACTTCAGCTATTCTAACTTTAATAGCTTTTATCGAACCATCATTTTTCATTAATAAAGAAGTAGTGATTTTTTCAAGATCTTCGTTTGTGGCCTTGAACAAAGGAGTTGGATCATTATCATAAAATTTGGCAATAGTGTTTTGGTATATTTTTAAAAGTTTACTAGTGGTTTTAGTATCTTTACCATATTTAGCTTCATAAATTGATGGTGATAAGACAATTTCGTTTTGAGGTTTCTTTTCAGATTCTACTAATTTAGCATGATTTATTAGCCCAATACTTAAAGCGTCAAATAAAATACCGTCTTTAGTGAATTCTTTCTTTTTGAAACTATCCAATACTTTCTTTCTTTCTGCATCATCTAATTTATTAATCTCTGATAATACGTATTCATTGCTTAATTTGTTATTCTTGAAAATTTTACTCACATGAATGTTCCATCTGTTGATTTGTTCTTTAGTGATCTTGACACTGGTCTTGAAATCTGGTTTGGATCTACCTAAAGCTAACAATACTTTCTCATGATCACAACTGAACACATCACCAGCTTTCAATTCATAACTTGGATGCTTAATTGTGATCCCATTGACTTTAACATGACCCTTAAGAATAAATTGTCTAGCTTGTCTCACTGAAGATGCAAACATCGCTCTGAATAATGCAAGTTCAAGTCTTTTTTCTAATATTGCGAAAGTTTGTAATGGAAGTGGAGTTGGCTGAACTTCTTGACCACGGTCTGCTTTTAAAGTTGCATCTAATTGAGCCACTGATTTAAGATCTGGAGTGAAAATAGCCTGCCATTTCAGTTCGGTCAAATGCTCACCATGATATGCACGAGTTTCGGTTTTACAGTTCCATTTCTGTTGATAAAGAGTCTTTGAACGAAAATCAATTTTGCCCTTTTTATACATGTTGAAAAGATTGTATTTGTTCATAGATGGACGTATACGTCCTCTCGTAAGAGATTTCAATAAAATGGCTTTTCTAGGCATATTGGTATGTACAAAATATAGTAATCAAGGAAAAGCTATCCACTTATCTATCAATAAGTATCTAATATATCTTGATATTTAACATATATTGAATATTATTATATCGAGATTTTTCAAAAAGAGGAAAAAAAATTTTTTTTCATTGAGAGTTTTTTATTATTATGGAAAAGAATCAAAAATATCACTGCGGGTAAGTGTTTGTAAAGCACCTGATAAATGCATAAATATACGCACAAATCATATGAACAATTTACATTTACTATATAGTGATTAATATGGTAATTATATAGTAATTATATAGTATAGATAGTTTATTTACCATAACATGGCATCGAAGAAAAGAATTAAGACACCAATTATTAATGACGAATAAATAATAATAAGATTAAGACGTCTGCTTTTTAATTTAGCTTGTTTCAATTGCTTATTACCCTTTGATAAATCAACTTCTGTAGAATCTTGTTGATCTTGTAATGATTTAATTTGTTCAGATTGAGCTTCAACATGAATTGACAATTCACGTTGTAAAGAAGCAATATCCGCTGCTGATCGTTGTAAATGCTTCACCTTTTTAAGCTCGTCCAATTTATTAGTTAGCATTTCCGAGTTTTCTTGTTCAAGTTGCTTCAATTGCTGTTGACTTAATTTTGATATTGTTGATTCATAAGTAGTCAAGTTTCTATTTATATTCTGGGCATCATCTTCGTCTATTTGTAATTGCTGATTATAACTCAATACTTGAGGACTGCTACTGCTACTATTATTATTATTGAGGGCTGTTTCATTGAAATTTTCAGAGATTGGGGTCACCGATTGTTGAGCCACTGAATGCAATTCATTAGACCTTTCTTCAAGTTTCCGACTTAATCTTATACCTTGAATGTCACCTAATTCCAGAGACAATTTTTGTAGGAAAATTGACAAGTATTTAAGCATACCTTCACGATGTTCATGAATTGAGTTATTATACGACGTGTATTTATCTTTATTCCATGTGTAGTTGATGAATTGTTTCATCACTGAATAGTTTAATCCTTTCCCATCACTACTACTGTTATTTTTCTGTTTTTGACTTTCTTCATTACTTGAATCATTGCTGAACCATATATTTTCAAATCGTTTAGTTTCATAAGTCTCTAAATGCTTCAATTTACCATTAAATTGTTGTAGCATCATATTTGATTTGGAATCAAATAAATCTTTTTCCTCATCACTAAGGCCCTTTGATTGATGGTTAGGCGATTGAAAATTTAAATCATCGTCATCATCAAAGCCATCGTCATCATCATCGTCGTCATCATCATCAAGAATATTCGAGGATAATAAGTATCTTGGCCTTATGGTTTTCATTAAACTTTGCAAATGGATCATTTGAATCAAAAGGTCTTTAGCCTCTTTATTGAATTGATCCTTCACTATTAATTTATTATTATTTTCATTGCTTTGCTTGATTTGATTTGTATTGCTTTCATTATAAATCTTGATACATTTCCCAAAAAATGGCGTCAAATCAGACATTTTTCACTTATAAGATTAAGTAGTATCTCGGATTCTTCTCTATTGTAAGTATATTTAATTATTTTTCTGTTAACAAATTTCCAGTTTGTCATCTTTTTGTTTCTGCGATTTTCGCAATTTTCTCGATTTTTCGTTTCTCCAAGGGTTTTTTAGTAATATATGCACACACCCATACAATTTAAAGGTTTAGAGAGTAAAGGTTTACAGAGTAAATTACATATAATATGAATGGAAATTAATGACATTTTTTATTTTTGTTTGGCTATATACAAATAGAGTTTATAACATCAGTATATCTATTGAAGTAAGGATTTAGAACTTTTAGCACCAATACAAGAATCAAAGATTTTCAAACTTAGTTCTTTATTGAAACTTGGGTTGCTGTTCAAAGAGTTCTTGACAACCTCGAAGTTATTGAGTAAAGCTTTACTTTTCTTTTGAGATTGGAATTTAGAATCAAGCAAATGGTAATCACCTTTGACAATAGCATCAAACACGATAGCATCGTCTGAAGTTTTGTTGAAATGGCACATGTCACTAGTTAAGTTTTTAATAGTCTTCAAACGTCTAATTGGTTGAGTTGATTTGCTGGCTAATTCACAAAATTCTCCAGAAGTTAACAGATTAGTGGCTAATTTATATTTGTCGGAAGTGATTAAATGATTTTTATCGGTGACGTTTTGATTTGCTATCAAAGTAGGGATATTTGATAATAATTTTTCATTATTCAAGAATTTGGTATTACTATTCTTAATTTCTAATAATTTCAAACTAGCATTAAGAACTCTAAAATCTTTAGTAACAGGAACAGCTGGGGAGTATTTCAATAAACTAATTGGGCTAATTTCTTGTGGTTTGTAACGACCATCATAATAACTGTTTTTCTTTAAAAGTAATTGGCCAGCATTATTGTTCTTTCTTGGAGCCCTTCTACCATTTTCCGGTCTTGAGTTATCACGTCTTTGATTTGCAGTTCTATTTTTATTATTGTTGCTTTGGGCTCTTCTTTGGTTACTAGTTAATGATTTTCTGCCTGGGTTGGTGAATTTTTTAGGGCCGTTATTATTGAATGAGGATGAATCCATTATATTGTTGACATCGGAATTTCCAAAAGCTTGGTATTTCTTCTTTTGACCTTGACTTCCAGCTTGCTTGTCATTATTGTTGTTGTTGTTATTATTTAATTTATATTGCTGGTTATTATTTCTTTTGTTGTGTCTTTTCTTTTGGTTGAATCTTTGGTTCTTATTACTTGCTTCTGCTGATTGCTTGATAACACTTTTGGATAAGTTGTCTAAAACATTCTTTAAAAAATCCAAATTGGCTTTAGAATTTTGTTCAGCAGCAGCTCTCAATATTGTTGCATGTACCATTTTTGTTTCGATATATTGTCAACAATGTTGTATGCTAGTATAATCCAAAGATGGCAGATAATAATGGAAAATTTTTCAATTTTTTTTTATTTTTCGAATTGGGCAAATCAAAATGAGAAAAATATATATCAAAGGAGCGGGGCTCATAATATTTATTGCTATAGTGGTTTTCAACATGAATGATTATTACAATTATAATCAACATAATAGAAAGATAAAATAATAAATACAAAGTTTAATAATAGAAAGATAAAATAATAAATACAAAGTTATGTCAATAATAAATAAGTATCATATGCTATTATATAAAATGAATATATGCCATAATGCCAATCTTTCTTTTACAATTAGATGTAGGAAAACTTTGAACATGAGAAGGAAATCATTTCAAAAATTGAAATATCTTTATGTCCCTTGTCAATAAAATGACAACTGAGCTATAGAGGATGGGACATAAACACAGGTAAATTTTGAAGATGGGTATATGTTCTGACGTGTATATCATGAGACCGTTGCCGTAAACAGAATATACGTGCATATATGTATATGTACGCTATAACAGGCTAGAATCACACTGTATATGCGTTTTTCTATGAAGATCAAAGATATTAGCACCTTTAAAGATCCATCTTAAGCACAACTTTCCTTTTACAAGATGTTCAAAAGAGTGCAAATGGTTTCATGATTATACTAACAAAGTGAAGCGAACAAATAACGGCAGATGGGCGTTTCTAATGTTCTCCAGACCAGGTGATTATGATATAAAATGACTTACAACGATAAGTAATTGCCCTTGGCTTTATAGTAAAACCCATCCAAATGATTTTATAGCTCAACATCAATACAAATCAGCTACTACTTATATAATACGTAACAATTTTTAATATCTTTTAATTATCAACCACCGTTTAATAGCCATAAGTATGGCGTCCCGATAGCAAAAAACAAACACTTGGAATACCCGGAAAAGTCTGGCAAAAAAATTTCATAAAAAAATAAAAAAGAGAATATTTTCCGTGAATAAAATATAGAATAATAATAAACGAAAAATAGATATCTATTGAAAAGGGCATTATTTTTTCTTAAAAGAAAAGGAAAAATTTCGAATATATCGCCAAAAATATCAAGTATTGATCGAACAACGTCTTGAACTACTTGTGAATATTATTGATTTGATTTGACTTGACTTTTGATTTATTTATTTATATTATTTATTGGAGTGGCGAGCAAAATATACAAAAAACATGGCATTGAATATTCCTTATCCAGAGGATTCGCACCAATTGGAGTTACTTTTGAATAGATATAGCGCGTTATATCATTCACTTTCAAATCCATTGAATGAAAAAGTACCATGTATAAAAGAACTTCGTGCAATTGAGACGGTATTACACGATATTTCTGAAGAGCAAGAGAGTGCTGAAACCCAGCAAGCGAAAATTGCCCAAAATAAAAATACAAACAATAATTATAATATTGAATTACTAAAGAAACAGATCATTGGATTTAGTCTTCTTTCTAATGATTTGGGCCTTCCAAAAAATCTACAACTTGAATTTGGATTAAACAGCAATTACAATGAACAAAAAAACAGCGACGACAGTAATGTTGATGATGAGCTTAAACCAATTAAAGTTGATTATAGTGATTTTGAATCGCGTTATGAAAATTTCATGCCAGTCAATACTCCATCATTAACGAAAAATGTTGACGCTTACCACGACGTTGTTGGCAACAAATACGCGGAAGCAAGAATAACTAATAATATTATGGAAAGATTAAACCAATTAGAAAACTTACCAGCTAATTTAGCCTCGATAAATATTCAATCTCTTTTAGAAAATTTTAGTGATCCAGAAGCAGAAACTATTGAAATTGATAAACTTAAATTAAACTCGCTTATTGAGTTAAAATCGTTAAAACTTTTAACCAAACAAAAACAATTGAGACAACGTCTTCTTTCAATGATTGTTACGCGTTCTCATGATGTTGAACCAATTCTTAAAGATAGTGCTACTATTATTAATGCTAGAAGATTAATGAACCTTAGACTCAAAATTATTGCTCCACAAACCGCTAGATTGGTTGAACAATTAGAAGAGCAAAAGAAGCGCGAATTAAAAACTTTACAATATAAAAAGAGAATTGCCAAATTGCGTGGAACTATTCAAGCTGTTAATACCGTGATTCATAATAAAGATGATGTTAAGAACTCTAGAATGGCGTTTTTCAGTAAATCGGTTAGTGGGTTCCATAATCAAGCTGAAAAAGATGCAGCTAAAAGATTAGAGAGAATGGCTAAAGAAAGATTGCAAGCTTTGAAGAGTAACGATGAAGAAGCGTACTTGAAATTATTGGATCAAACTAAAGATACAAGAATTACCCACTTGTTGAAACAAACTAATAATTTCTTGGATTCTTTAAGTAAAGCAGTTCAAGTTCAACAAAATGAATCCAAGGCTGGTGAATCTAGAAATGACGACGCGGTAACAACTGAAGACCGTGAAAATATTGATTATTATGAAGTTGCTCATAGATACAAAGAAAAAATCACTAAGCAACCTTCAATTCTTGTTGGTGGTACTTTAAAAGAATATCAATTAAAAGGTTTAGAATGGATGGTTTCCTTGTATAATAATCACTTAAATGGTATTTTAGCCGATGAAATGGGTTTGGGTAAGACTATTCAAACTATTTCTTTAATCACTTATTTGATTGAAGTTAAAAGACAACGTGGTCCATATTTAGTTATTGTTCCACTTTCCACAATTACTAATTGGACCTTAGAATGTGAACGGTGGGCACCATCAGTTAAGAAAATTGTTTACAAAGGAACTCCTAATCAACGTAAATTATTAGCCAATGAAGTTCGTCATGGTGATTTCCAAATCTTATTAACTACTTACGAATATGTTATTAAGGATAAATCTCTCTTGTCTAAGATTAAATGGCTTCATATGATTATTGATGAAGGTCATAGAATGAAAAACGCTCAATCTAAATTATCTTTCACTTTAACCCATTTCTATAGTACTAAGAATAGACTTATTCTTACTGGTACTCCTTTGCAAAACAATTTACCAGAACTTTGGGCATTATTAAATTTTGTTTTACCAAAGATTTTCAATTCGGTGAAGACTTTTGATGAATGGTTTAATACACCATTTGCGAACACTGGTACTTCTGAAAAATTAGAATTAACTGAAGAAGAAACTTTATTGGTTATTCGAAGATTACATAAAGTTTTGAGACCTTTCCTTTTAAGAAGATTGAAGAAAGATGTTGAAAAAGATTTACCGGATAAAGTTGAAAAAGTGGTTAAATGTAAATTGTCTGGATTACAATATGCATTATATCAACAAATGCTTAGACATAATGCGTTATTCGTTGGATCCTCAATTAATAATGGTACAACTAAAGGTGGTATTAAAGGTCTTAACAATAAGATCATGCAATTACGTAAAATTTGTAACCATCCTTTTGTTTTTGAAGAAGTTGAGGATTTGATTAATCCTAGTAGATTATCCAATGATTCATTATGGAGAACTAGTGGTAAATTTGAATTGTTAGATCGTGTTTTACCTAAATTTAAAGCTACTGGTCACCGAGTTTTAATCTTCTTTCAAATGACAGCAGTTATGGATATCATGGAAGATTATTTACGTTTCAAAGGTATGAAATATCTCAGATTAGATGGTGGTACTAAAGCCGATGAGAGACAAGACATGCTTAAAGATTTTAATAGGCCAGATTCAGACATTTTTGCATTTTTATTATCAACCAGAGCTGGTGGATTGGGTCTTAATTTACAAACTGCTGATACTGTTATCATCTTTGATACAGATTGGAATCCACATCAAGATTTACAAGCTCAAGATAGAGCTCATAGAATTGGTCAAAAGAATGAAGTTAGAATTTTGAGATTGATCACTAATGATTCCGTTGAAGAAGTCATTTTAGAAAGAGCACATCGAAAATTAGACATTGATGGTAAAGTCATTCAGGCTGGTAGATTCGATAATAAATCGACCGCTGAAGAACAAGAAGCATTCTTGAGAAAATTATTGGAAGCTGAAGAATTGAAAAAGAAGAACGGTGGTACTGATGACGATGAAAACTTGGATGATGAAGAATTAAATGAAATATTGAGTCGGTCCGAAGATGAACGTGCCTTGTTCCAAAAAATGGACGAGGAAAGAATCGCCTTAGCTAATAAAACGCACGAATACCCAACCAGATTATTGTCTACAGAAGAGTTGCCAGATGTATTCAGTGAAGAGCAAGTTGAAAAGCATATGAATAAAACAGAACTTGAAGAAAAAGAACTTGGTAGAGTCAGAGAAAGAAAACAAGTTTTCTATGACGATGGTCTTACTGAAGAACAATGGCTTGAAGCGGTTGATAATGATGATATGAGTATCGAAGAAGCTATTGCCAAGAAGAGATTGTCATTAGCTAAAAGAAGAGCTAAAAAAATTAGAAAAGGTAACGGTAGTGATATTTCAGATGATGATGATGATGAGGAAAACGATGAGGACAAACCAATAACCATTAAAAAGAAAAGAGGTAGAAAGAAGAAAATTTCAGAAGTAGAGGAAGATGAAGAAGATAATGAAGAATCAGGTACAGAGGGTCCAGCCAAGAAGAAGAAGAAGCTTGAATATATCATTAAGGGGGAGAAATTAATTGAAGATTTGAAGAAATTAAAAGTTGGCGAAGGCGAAGCCGCTAATGAATTAGTGTGTGAGTTATTCTTAGAATTACCCTCAAAGAAAGAGTATCCAGATTACTATGAAATGATTGACGAACCAATTAGTTTGAAAGAAATTTCCAAAAAACTCAAAAAGAAACTCTATGAATCTTATGATGAAATTATTGATGACCTTAAATTAATGATTAAAAATGCAAAGACTTATAACGAACCAGGAAGTTATGTCTATGAAAATGCCAATAAGGTTGAAGAATTTATTAGTAAATAATTTATTCGAATTGTATAATATGTCTACCATAAACAAACATACAAAAAAATACGTAATATTAAGTATATATATATATATTTTATTTTAATTAAAAAAGAAAAAAGAAAATTTTTTATTTTGCTGTAATAAATTCATGTAGCTAGTATTTCAATTCAAAGTCTCAATAATATTATATAGTTTGAAATTTAATGCTTCTAGAAAAGTTTAGCTATGCTTCTCTTTCTATTTCTAGTTTTCCAATACTTTTTTTGAGTATTTTTTATTTACAATATTTAAAAGATCGAAAAAAACGCATAAAAACCAAGTCCTTTATTGATATAGAGAAGAACAGAAAAAAAAATATATGTAGTGTGCATGTTATATTTCTTTAAAAAAAAAAATACAAATAATTAGCCTAACAAGTTTGCGATTGTCATTCTTTTAGTATTGCTACTATCAGAATCACTATCATTATCAGTGGTGCTAGTAGTAATATCCTTTTTGACTATTGGATCAACCAAATTAGGTCTTTTAGTAGTAGAGGGAGAAGAGGTTAAAGTACCTTTACTGTTACCACCAGCACTTGTAGGGGTAGTTTCATTATTACCTTGATATGGACTACCATTGTTGGTAGGAGTAGTATTAGCGACGTTATTTATTGTGTTAGTTTCACTGGAATTCAGAGAAGCTGAAGCAGGAGGGTTATTAAGATCATTAGTACTACTATTAGTAGTTGGTGTCATAATGGTATTAGTAGTGTTGAATATAGGTTTAGGGTAATCAATTGGAGCAGTAACACTAGTAGGAGTATTAACACTAGCCAGAGTGATAGTAGCATTACTATTCTTTTTAGCAGAAAATGAAAATGTAGGTTTGAAAATATCGCTGTTATTATTGCTATAATGAGGATTATTGTTTGTTTCAGAACTATAATGATTAACCTTTGGACCATTAAACGTAAAATTAGCTTTAAACATCGGTTTGAATGGAGAGTTAGGATTACCATTGTTATTGGTGATACTGCTGATACTACTGCTATTGTTATTATTCAAAGGATCTCCCGTAGCTACAGCTAAAGAAGGTAAATTAATAGGTTGTTGAGGAGACTGTTGGCTATTGAAAGACGAATCATTAACAGTCGGAGAACTAGCAGTAGGTAATTTAATTTGATACAATGAGTTTCTCTTTCTAGGATTATTATGATTGAAAATATTGATATTTGGGTTGCTATTGTTTGGATTTATGGTGCTTGGAACATTGAAATTGTTATTGTTGTAGAATCCGTCACACACATAAGAAGATCTTCTAGAAGAGCTACTTGGAGTAATAGAATCGTTGCTAAGAGAGGTATCATAAGAAATCGAACTAGTTCTTGAAGTAGTAGTAAGAGAATTAGGCGAAGGTGAGAAGAAAGTAGGAGAAATTATAGTAGCAGTTGAATGTCTTCTACCAAGGGTAGAGTCTTCAATAAGACGTCTTTTGGTAGAAGGGATATTATTGTCGAAATTATTAGCTCCAGGAAGAGTATGCAAAGTGGTTTGGGATTTAGAGTAGTGGAAGCCGTTCGTATTGGTATTATTGTTGAGAGTAGTGCTGCTATTATTATTACTGAGAGTAGAAGGAAGAGGGGGTAAAGTAGGATGATGAGGAGATAATGGCTGTTGCAGCTGTTGCTGAGGGGCTATAATTTGATGTGGAATAGAAGGTAAAATAACAGGCGGTTGTAAAGATGGCAGAATATTATCATTATTTGGATTAGTAGAAGAAGCAAGGTCATAAAGTTGTCGCTGATCATTGTTATTGTTATTGTTGTTATCGCTGTTCGCAGTAGTGGCAGCAATAGGATTGCCATTATGCTGTAAATTAGCTTGGGCAGAAGCTCTTCTTCTACGATTAGCACCACCATTCCACCAATTTTTAATGGCATTATCAGAACGGCCATTTAAATGACGAGCAATTTCAGCCCACCGTTTACCGAATTTTGCAACTAATTCTTCAATATAAAGACCTTCTTCAGGAGTGATGGGGGCCCTATTGAGATTGGGCTTTAGATTTTGATGGTAGCGTTCACGACACTGTTTTGCAGTTCGCGAACCAATAAAGCCGGCAATACGTACCCAGTTAGTAGGGCCATATATGGCGATCAAGTCAAGTAATTTGCGATCCTCATCAGGGGACCAAGGGCCTCGTTTTTGACTCAGCATTGCTAGTTTGGAATTAGTGTTGTTATTGAAATCAGGATTCTGTTGTTGTTGTTGCGACATTGGAATGTTGATAGCACATGAAAGTGAAAGGGAAAGGAAAGGGAAAATTTTTTTTTAAAAACACAACACAATATTGAAAAAAAATGGAAACAAGCAAACAAAAAGGAAAAAAGTCTATAAAACAACAATAATATACATTTGTATATACATTTATATATACATATAGTATTCTCCTGTCAGTGTCCTATCGATATATATATATATTCGTTGAACGATATTTACAGCAAAAAAGAAAACAACACAACGATATCAAGTTAAGTCCTCAACAATAATAAATATCTAAAAAAGAATGGTAATATTTGTATATATAAAGTAAAAAAAAATGAAAACTAAAAACTATGTGAAATTTTTTAAAAATTTAAATTAAAATAAACAAATAAATAAATAATTAAAAATATTCAAAAGGTCAGAAAGAGAGGACAAAAAGGAACAAATGTGATTTTTTGTGCTAAATTAAAATTAAATTAAATTAAAAAAAAAAAAAAAAAAAAAAAAAAAAAAAAAAAAAAAAAAAAAAAAAAAAAAAAAAAAAAAAAAAAAAAAAAAGAAAAACCCAAAATAACAAGATTAATAAATCAGAAATCTTAAATTGATTTCGTAAATAAAACACCACTAAAAAGTAAAAGAAAAATCTGGTTTATTATTATCATATATCTTGTTTTTTATTAGGAAATGAAATTTCAAAATAAAAAAAATATAAAAAAAAAAAAATTTTTTTTGAGTCAAAAAGAAAAAAGTAAGACCCTCGGAATTCAAAGAATAAGTACAAGTGGTTGACCCTGTGATATATGCCGAGGCTTTCTTTGCTTCTGGTGATGGTTATCTTTCTGACTGAAGAGAAATATTCATTAGCTATTTGTATTCGCCGATAAACAGACAAATATGTAAAGCCAGCTAAATGTATTGTTTTCCGTTTTTAAACTTGTCTTACACAAAAAGAACACATGGTATACAAACAATCTTGGAATAAACGGTTTTGATTGGCTGGAACATTCCAACTGCATGGGGGGAGACTTAAAAAAATTGGTTTAGTCTCATTTCTCATTTCTTTTTTGAACTGATTTAGATTGTCGTTCTCGTTGTTGTGGATTATCTATTAGAATCGTTGTAAATTACATTGATACAGTGCTAAAAACAAGCTTAAATCCTTTTTCCTCTTTTACACAGTTTCTGCAATTTACCATGCCTGTTAATTGAATTCTAATTCATTTGAATTCTAATTCATTACCAAATGCTTAGTTCTAGACATACGAATTAGTAAACAGCTACGCCGATAACAATAGTAATATTTATTTATATAGATAGTGGTTATTCCGGGCTTCTTCCTATATACATACATACTTAAACAAAGGGCAGAAAAGATAGGTCAAAAAAAGAAACGCATCTGTACCTTTTTCCCATGATCTCTACAAACTGTGTCTTGAAGCTATCTCCTTGATGATATTGCTAGTAACATCGTGCTTATTAACAGGTGCGTCTTGAGGTCTTTTCCAGCTTTCTGGGAATTGGTCAAGTTTGGCCTTTTTGGCTTCCACTGCTAATTTTCTTTTGTACAATCTAGTATCAATCGGCAAATCTTTCATTAGTTCATCAGTTTCTTTGTTTTTCGCATTTTCGACTAAGCTCTTCAAAATGTTTAATAAATATTTCAAATTCTGAGTTGGGTATTCAAACTTCTCGCTCGACAAATGAATCTCTTGTTTAATTGGATTGTATCTTTTACCCAATAACAATTTTAGTTTATGTTGCTGTAATTCATTCAACCCTTCTTGCTCACTGAATTCTGCGATATTGCTTTTGATCACTACTTTCCTCTCTGATGGGTGTGCTTCTCCAATATATTTCGTGTATCTGACTTTTAAAACCGATTCTTTGGCCGGTGGCTGATATGGGGTCACATATTTAGATAATAATGGCAACTCGTAAGCAGCGATTCTATTATATTCTCTGGAAGTTCTATGTTGGTTAATGGCGGTGGTGGCTAATGACGAGTATTCGTCGTATCCATATTGTAATGGCTCGTCCTCGGCTAATGGATTAAATCCAATCAATTTACCAGCAATCAATTCTTCTTCAACTTTATTATTCCCATTTAGGTTATACAACTTGATAATGTCCGCTCTAGAGACCCCGGTTTCTTTACTTGTGGATAATAATGCTTGTAATTCCTCGTTGCTTTTCTTATAGTCTTTACCTAATTTGAATACTCTTTTTCTATATAATTCGAATATTGTCTTTGCTGGTAAACTTGACCAATTTTTCGGAGTAAGGTATAAATTTGATGCAACTATTGGTTCTTTAGCTGGCTTTGCTGCTGCATTTATAAATCTCCCACCAACAGTGCTAAATCTTCTAATTCCTATTCTCCCACTCATTTTTATCGCGATTGTTATTATTATTATTATTGATTTCTTTTATTTATTTATTCATATGGTACTAGAATCATTGGAAAATTTTTTTTCTTCTTCTTTCACTCAAAAAATTTTTTTTTCTTTGAAAAAAAACAAAAAATCGCTGATAAATGTCCATGAAGTACTAATAACACCACAAATGACAGAAAATCTGAGGAAATGAGAAAAAAAAAGATTGAAAAAAATTGATCGTTGGTATAATAAATATTAAACCACCATCACAACTTGTTCCTTTTGGTTTATTTTTTTTTCTTTAATTGATTAAACGAGAGACTATTGAAGTAATTGATATTATAACAAACCTATAATTTGATAAAGTGGCTATTTTGATATTTGCTACAATAATCTTTCAAGAACAAAATATCAAGAATATCCTACAACGGCAAAAGGAGAAAATTTTTTAAACGCGCGCTTAATAGCAATATCTTAATATAATAACTAAATAATAATGAGTGGAGGCGAGGAATATACTAGCGAATCAGAGATTTCAGAGTACTGGGTTGATTGGTTTTTAGGTGCTAAAGGCCATGAATATTTTTGCGATGTTGATTATGATTATATAACTGATCGGTTCAATTTAACTGGGTTAAATACGGAAATCCCAAATATCCTGCTTGCAATAGACTTAATCACTGACAATTGTAAATTAAGCGACATAGAGTTAGATGAAGACGACGACGATGACGACGATGATCACAATAATAGCAACAGTCGTGGTGGCCGAAATAATAGTGACGATAACGATGAGGACGATGTGGCCAGCAAGAAAACCCAGGAATTTAGAGAACAGTGCGAGTTTAATGCTAGAGTGTTGTATGGATTGATACATGCCAGATATATAATCACTCAAAGAGGATTACAAAAAATGATGGATAAGTATAAAAATGGCGATTTCGGTTACTGTCCAAGAGTTAATTGCCAATTACAACCATTGTTGCCAGTGGGGTTACACGACCAACTCCGAGTTGCTCCAGTCAAATTGTATTGTGCTAAATGTGAAGATTTATATACCCCAAAATCATCTAAACATATCACTATTGACGGTGCATTTTTCGGCACTAGTTTCCCAGGAATGTTCTTCATGACGTTTCAAAATTTAATTCCTGTCCATAACACAGAGATTTATAAGCCGAAAGTGTTTGGATTCAAATTGCATGATTCTGGCCAATTAAACAGATGGAGGCAATTACAAAGAAATAAATTGCTTAAAGAATTGAACGAAAATGGGATCAAAGTGGCCGATTGTCCTGGGGGATTTCAGCAAAAGAAATCCAAGAAATGATAAGATACTGCCAATATAGTTTTCCCCTTTTATATTTAGAATCAATGGGGAGACTTATCTTTTGTGTTTGTGTGATGGCTTTCGAAACCACAACCAAAACACTTGAAATTTAAAGTTGTATATAATTAGAACCAAAAATAAAAAAAAAATACAACCCCGCTTTAGTACCTTTCGTTTTAGCTCCTCAACATGAATTTGGTTTAGGACTTCTCGTTTTATATTCATGATGTATCAAGCTTTTGTTTTTTCTTCCTTTTCCTTATTTCCTTTTTTCTATTATCAAGAGAAAGAGGGACCAAGAAAACAAGCAATATTTGTGGTTTCTCCTTCGGATTTATAAAAAAAGAAAACAAATAGGTATGATATCATATCGTAATCTTATATCCTAAATGTTTATCCGACGTATGTCAAAGACCCCCACATTTTATGTTAATATTGTCATTTAAATCTCAACATGTTTTTATATATCTTATATTAATTATTTACTTTCTTATATATGTCCTCAAACGAAAAAAGGAAAACTATGATATAATTCTTTTTTTTCTTTTTTTTTTCTTTTTTTTTACTGATTTTGACTGATTTTGACTTATTTGGCTATCAATGAATATTTCCTCTTTATTATTATAAAAACCATGGACATTCTCTGATAATTCTAGAGTATTTATATTTTTTTCCTTCTCTTTGTAAAATATTTGTTTGATAGTAGAAAATTCTATAAGGATATTTATCTAGTATAATTATTTTTAATTGCTATTAGTTTTACCAAAAATGACTGCTAATAATAATAATACCACCCACGCGGGTCTTGCTGATATGGAGAAGTATCAAGTTGAAGCGTTCTCTGATACCAAACTTGAGAAAGATTTAACTGCTGATGGTAGCTCTACGCTCCAAGAACTGAATAGAAGTTTAAGATTAACTCCTAAAGAGAAATTCCCTGACATTGATGAAAAAAAATTATTGAATAAGTTAGACCGCCATTTATTGCCGGTGCTCTCATTGCTTTATCTCTTAGCTTATTTAGACAGAGGTAACATTGGTAATGCCAAAATTGAAGGGCTAGCCGAAGATTTAAATCTTAAAGGCAATCAGTATAATGTGGCATTGACGGTTTTCTTCATTAGTTACTGTTTATTTGAAGTGCCATCAAACATGATGCTCAAAAAACTAAAACCAAGTATTTGGTTGCCATTCATCATGTTTTGGTGGGGCGTTGTGATGACTCTTATGGGAACAGTTAACAATTATCATGGTCTTGTCGTTGCTCGATTGTTCCTTGGTGTCGCCGAGGCTGGTTTATTCCCTGGAGTTGCTTATTATTTGACTAACTGGTATTGTCGCCATGAACTACAATATCGTCAAGCATTGTTCTATTCAGCTGCGTCAATTGCTGGGGCCTTTTCAGGAATTCTAGCCTATGGTATTGGGAAGATGGATGGTGTTGGCGGTTATGCTGGTTGGAGATGGATTTTCATTTTAGAAGGTCTTTTAACGGTAGTTGTCGCTGTTGGGTCATATTTCCTATTGCATGATTTCCCTGACACAGCTAAATTCATCACTGAGGAAGAGCGTGAATTTATCATTTATCGTTTAGATCATGATTCTAATTATGATGGGTTACTTCATGGTTATGTTGACGATGATCAACAGCAAGGTGATCATAGCTCTTCATTTTTCGAACCTGAGGCTAAAGCTCGTGACTTCAAATACGTTAAACAAGCATTCACTGATTGGCAAATTTATGTTCAAGTATTGGTTTATTATGGGGTTGTGGCTCCGACTTATGGAATTGCTTTATTTTTACCAACAATTATTAAGAATTTGGGTTATAGCTCTGCAAAGGCTCAATTAATGTCTATCCCTATTTATGTTTGTGCTTCAATAGTATCAGTGACACAAGCTTGGTTTAGTGATCGGTTCGGTAAACGTTCACCTTTCATCACCGCTAATTTATTGACTATGCTTGTTGGCTATTCAATTGCATTGGGTTGTGACCCCACTACTAAACCTGGAGCTATTTATGCCGGGGTTTTCATTGCAGCCTCAGGGATGTATCCAGCGTTCCCTGGTATTGTCTCTTGGATGGCTAATAATTTAGCTGGTGATTATAAACGTGCTGTTGGGATGGCATTGCAAATTGGTTTAGGTAATTTCGGTGGAACATTTGGCTCTAATTTTTATCGTTCTAAAGATGCTCCTCATTTTGTGATGGGCCACGCTATATCATTAGGTTTCATTGGTATGGGGCTTGTGGCTACTGGGGCTCTAGTAATTTCTTACACCGCTATTAATAACAAAAGAGAAAAAGATATTATTAATGGTAAATATAAAAATTTCACTTCAAAACAATTAGTTGAAATGGGTGATAAAAATCCCTATTTCAGATATCGTATTTAGTGACCTTTGCTTAAAAAAATTTCATTTTATTTGTTTCTTCTAAATTTGTTCTTCCAATTGATTGAATCCATTTCGGTTCTTATCTTAGCTTCTTTTTCATCGCGTAATTGTCTCTCAACTCTTTTAGCATTCAATGAAGCTTTAGCTTCAGATTCTTCTAACTGTTCAATAGTTTGCTTGTATCTAATGGCCTTGTTTTGTAAATCATCATAATCAGCTTCTAATCTTGAATTTTTCAATTCTTCAACTTCTAATTTAGCCTTTAAATCTTTGATTAATCTCTCCATTAATTGAATTCCTTCTTCATTAGATTCATATTCTTTAATCTCATCTTCTAATTGTTGTATTCTTTTAATATACATGGTAATTTCTTCTTCATTATCACGACCATCTTGGTTTTTTCTAGTTTCCGTCTTTAATTGTTTAATTAAGTTTTCTAAACCTTTATTTTCCTCGAGCACCATGATCAATTGCTCTTTATTACCTTGTAATTCATCTTTCAATTGACGTTCAATTTCCATATAACCTTTTAATTCTTGTTTATTTCTCTTCAATTCCAGACGTTGTTGATTCATAATCATTTCCAAAGCATCATTAGAATCATTATTCTCCAAGACTTCTTCTAATTTCTCTTCTAATAATCTCTTGTCTTGTTGAATGATTTCTCTTTCACTGATCATCTTATCCATAGCCTCATGAAGTGTAGTGATTTGTTGTAATAAACTTGATAATTTTTGTTTATTACTCTTGTCAATTTTTTGGAATTTGTTCAAGGAATTTTCCAAATCTGTACATTTTTCCAAGTACATGCTACGTTCACGTTTGAATTTTTGAGCATCAACTTTATTAGTATTATTCTCATTCATACAATCTTCTAATAATAATTTAGCCACTTGTAACTCTTTCTTCAAATTAGTCTCGACGATTAATTGCTCAGATAGCTGTTTATTCAATTCATCTAATTGTTTATCCTTATTACTGAATTTATTATCAGTTACTAATTTGAATCTATAATGTTCTAATTCTTCGGTTAAAGTTTGTTGATTGTTCTTCAATTTCTTTATTTGAATTTCTTTGCTTTGAACACTTGCAGTTAATTGATTAATCTTTAATTTCAATTTAGCAAATTGAGCTTCATTATTTCTTTCAGAATCTTTTAAACCTTGTAATGAATTATATAATTCTTCATATTCTTGTTTAGCCAGCTTTTCTGAACGTTGTGCCGATTTAACTGCGTGTTCTGCGACATCTAACTTATTGAAATATTCATCAGCCCTCTCCTTGTATAATGCTGCTTGCTTAGTCAATTCTTCAACTTTAAATTGTAAAGATTCAATTCTTAATCTGGTAGTTGCTAATTCTTCTTGTAAAATGAATTCTTTACTAGTATCATAGTCATCATCATAATCATCATTATCATATAATTTACTATTACTATTGCTGCCAACATTGGTGGATCGTTTCAATTTAGAAATTTCTTGTTTAGCTAATTTTAATTTTCTAACCACATCTTCATAATCACCAGCACCATTAGAAATATTAATATTCTCTCTTAATGGAGTAGTTGGTTGTGATAAACTACCAGTTCTAGCTAATTCTTTGACATCTCTTAATTGTCTCTCTAAAGTTCTAACTTTAGCATCAGCATTTTCATATTTCAATTTATAAATATCATTATTTACACCACCACTATTCATTCTGTAATTGTTGAAAGGACTATTATTAATACCACGTTGATTTTTAACTTGCTTTTGCATATCTAATGCAAAATCTTCAGCCTTCTTAGTGGCCTTTCTTTCTAAATCTAAAAGTGCGCGAAGTTCATTGACTTCATTAGCCAATCTTCTATTTTCTGATTCAATACGTTCATTCTTCTTTTGGTTAGTACTGCTATTGCTACTAAGGAAATCATTGCTGAAACTAGTATTACTCTCTATTGGATAAATTTGAGTTCTTGAGTTTCTCTTCAATTTAGTAATTTGAGCGGTTAATTTTTGATTGTCAAATGATTCTGACGCCAATCTAGTCTCCAACATTTTGACTTCTTGTTGTAATTTTTCACGCTCTTGACTTTCATGAGTCAATAATGCAGATTTTTCATTATATTTAAGTTTCAATTGTTTATAATCATCGACTAATTGTTCATTACTTGCTTGTTCCAAGATATTCACATCCGGAGATTTAATAGTTTTAGAAGCAACAACAGCTCCTTCTTCAATTTTTTTATTCAATTCATCAACTTCAGTTTCAAGAGTTTTAACTTTTTTATTAGATTCATTCAAAGATTTTTCAAGGACTAATTTAACATGTTTTAATTCTAAAATTTCATTATCGAATTTTTGTCTACCGCGATCAAATTTAATATCATCAGCTATTTTAATTTTCAATAAATTTTTAGCTTCAAGAGCATCAGCTTCTAATTTCTTAAATTTACTAGTCATTTCATCTAATTTCTTAGACATAGCTTTTTGATCTTTAATAGCTTCATCAGCTTTGGATTTCAATTCTAATTTTTCTTTAGTCAATTGATCAACTTGATTCTTTTGAGATTCGATATTTCTATTCAAACTATCTAAGTCTCTTGATTTAGTTGATTTAGCTAATTCTAATTTAGTGGACGATTCCTTTAATTTAACTAATTGTGCCTTTAAATCTTTATTTTCATTGGTGATTTTTTTCAATTCAAGATTTATAGTAGTTGTAGCACTCTTAATCTTTAATTCCAATTGTGCACTATTTTCCTTTTTGAAAATATCACGTTCATTAGTGATTAGTTTTAATTCTTTGGCTAATCTATTTTTCTCTTCGGTTAAAGATTTTTTGGAATTTTCCATCTCTTCAACTTTATCTCTGGTGGCTTGAATTTCTTTATTATGATTAATGATTTTCTTATTTAATAGTTCTTTAGCAGCCACAGCAGCTTCTAATTTCTCAGTTAAATCTTTTAATCCACGTTCGCTATCAGATAATTGTTGATTTAATATAATTTCACGTTTCTTAGTATCTTGTAAGAATTTCTCCTTTTCAGTTAATAAGTTACGTTCACTAGTTAAAATTTCTTTGGTGTTAGCTAATTCTTTATCAATATCGCTTTTCTCTTCTAAGATTTTAGCATTGGCCACCTTTAAAGTTTCAATTTCTTCCTTATACTTATTAACTTGATCTTGAATCACTTGTCTTTGTTGTTGTTGTTTAGAAGAATCTAATAATGGTTTAATCTTAATCATTAAATTATACCATTCATTACGTTTTAGATCATTATAAATTAAGAAATTTTTCTTAATAACTTGTGCAGCTTGGACTTTATCTAATTGATGTCTAATCTTCTTTTGAACTAATCTACCTCTAATGACACTTTGTAAATCAATAAAAATATCTTTAATAATTTCTTCTCTTTTCAATTCTAAAGATGCAAGCACCCCATTCTTAAAGAAAATTTTGGTTAACCCAACTTTATACAATTCATCATCTAAATGGAGATTTTGTAAAATAATTTCACAATTTTTCTTGTAATCATTACCAGCTCCGAAAGCATGAAGTTTTTTAGCTAAGAACTTATAACGAGAATAGAATTCTTTGAAGAAAATTCTATTTGGATAACCAGCTCTGGCAATTCTAATACCTTCCAAGACACCGTTACATCTTAATTGTTCAAGGACTAATTTGTTATCGAATAAATGAGGCTTCTTCTTATTATTTGGTAAAATACATCTAATGAAATGTGGATATGTATTCGATAATTGAGTCATTAAATCGGATAGTTGTTCTTTATGACGTTGAGCCACGGTTCTAAACATAGAACTAGATGAATTTATTCCACCACCATTTTTGTTACTATTACCCATTTTACCACCGTTATTATTTCCATTGCCATTGCTTGAATCATCATCATTATCACTAGTTGAAGCTTCACCTTCAAATAAAGATGCAATATGTTTATTAGAAGCATGAACCAATAAATCAACAGCATTTTGATTTAAAGGATCACGATTCTTGTCTAACCAACCTTGGCTATCATAATCAACGTCAGCTGCATAATGTTTTAAAGTGAATCCATTATTATATCTTGATTTCTTAAATTTAGCAGATTTTCCATCCCACAAAGAATTTAATTTATTTATAAACGAATCATCAGATGCCTTTGGAACAATACATTCTTCATTTAAAACACTTAATATCCCAATTGGGTTTTTATGAGATTCGATTAATTCTATAGTTTCTTGTAAATCTTGACCAAAATCAACGAATTTCCAGTTAATGTTTTCCTTAATATATTCATTTTGTTCAAGCACAAACATATGATGATTGAAAAATTGTTGTAATTTTTCATTAGTATAATTAATACATAATTGTTCAAAAGAATTTTGTTTGAAAATTTCAAACCCAGCAATATCTAAAACCCCAATAAAATTTGATGTACTAACTGAATGATCTAATTTATCATTAATTCTCTCCACTATAAATTTAAAAGTTCTTTCATATAAAGATTTTGCAATTGCGTCTAAAGAAAATTTAACTTGAGCAGCAGTTCTAGATTGAGTAATATATTCTTTACCAGCCTTCACTTTAGGAGTTAAAATTGATTTTTTGAATTCATCAGCGTCAATTCCTATTAAATCACATAATTCTTTTATAGGAGAATCATCAGTTAATCTAGCTTTATCGGACTTTTTAGAGATGAAATCAATGTTACCAATTAATAAGATTATGGCAATAGTCTTAAAAATTTCATTATATTCACTAGCCTCAAATTGCATAATTTCAAAAGCATTAATTAAAAATCTAAATTCTTTTTTGTCATCCACATTTGGTATAGAACTATTACCATTCTTCAAATAATTGAAATGAGAAGGAGCATTATTAGGGATATATAATTTCTCACGTTCCTTTTTGGAAAGACCTTGTAATAGCTGATAAAAAATATGATAATTTCTTTCATTAGAAGATTGATTAATGACTCTTGATTTTTCTAAAAGATACCAATCAATATTAGCGCCGGAAATTTTACCGCTGCTAGTAAATTCAATCCTTATAAATTTACCAAATCTTGAAGAGTTATTATTACGAACGGTTTGGGCATTACCAAAAGATTCAAGAATAGGGTTAGCTTGGATAATTTGTTCCTCAAAATTAGCATTATTTTTATCTATTGAAACATTAGGATCGACCTTAGACTGAGTAACCGCTGCCAAATATTGAATAATTTTTTTAGTATTTTCTGTCTTACCGGCACCAGACTCACCAGTGACTAAAATGGATTGATTCTGCTTCTTCTCTAGCATGTATCTATAGGTTAGTTCAGTGATTGCAAACACATGTGGTTTGGTTTCATTTTTGGATGACCCAGTGTACATATCAATATAATCAGGTCCATATAATGGCACATTGGCATAAGGATTAATAGCGACAAGGAAAAGACCAGAGTAAGTATAAATAAAATCATTTGAGTATCTTCTCTGCAAATTGTAAAGCACTGAAGGTTCATTCAAATGCGTCAATTCTGCCATATCATCCGCATTATTGTATTTTGGAGGATTAACATCTTGGATCTGGTCTTTACTAACTATACGATCCGAATCATCTGAACATCTAACTTTGATTTTCCCACCATCAACGTTTTCATCTATCACAAAACCTTTAATGAAAGTATCCTTTTTGTCATCTATCCATACCCATTTATGGGCATTGAATTCAATTTCTTCTTCGTTCGTTGACATATTTGCAAGTTTTATTTATATTGCATCAATCAATCACAATAAATAACACTTAAAAAAAATAAATATTCAAATAAATAATCAAATAAATATTCTTTTATTCGTGATTTCCTATAGATTTCTTATGGAACTCTCTATTTTATATCTATATTTCTTTATTGTTTTATAACTTCTTTCCTAAATCGAAATAATAACAGATTCTAATTAGATTTCTTGATTTGATTTATTGGAATTTCACAATAGTAAAAAATAAACACTATAAAAAAATAAACAAATAAACAAACAAATAAAAGAAAAAAATTTTGTTTGGGAACAGAATATTATTCGTGTTTGATTCAAGTATTTTTACAAAAATGTGATACTTGCGGTTAGTTACATTGTGTTGCAGAACGTTATTTCCTGTATGTATCATATGGTTATTGCAGTTTTAGAATCACCCGGACATTTTGGTAATTTGATTTTTCAAATTGATTTTTGAAAAAAAATTTTTTCCTCAATAAATAATAAAACTTCGAATGAATGAATGAATGAACAGAAGATATATATAGATCATCATTGTTATATTGATTAAAACTATAATAAAAATACAACAGGGGGATCATGTCTACTATAACTAAAATTAGTACTAAATATACCAAAAACTATTCCAATATACCAAAATGGATGGTGCAAATACAAGAAGCCAAAATGAAGAAGAGGGCTTTACCATTTGAAAGACACCAAAGATTCATACGAGAACAAGATAAATTCAAAACATACAAAGACTTTGGGTTTTTGCCAGGTGACAGAGTATTGATCACTAAAGGGGACAAGAAGGGGACTATAACAAAAGTGCAAGCATATCAAGAAAATACCAATAGTTTGATTTTAGAAAACGGTCCAAGTTCAAGAGTTGCATTACCAAAATATTACTGGACTAAAGGTATCAGTTCATATGTCAACGAAATTCCAATTGGAGTAGCACCAAGTGATTTAAAATTAGTGGCTACCATTTTTGATGAAAAATTAAACAAGGATAAAGAAGTGATAATCCATAAATTTGAGTTTGAAGGTGAATATTTTAGTAAAGAACATCAATCTTATTTACCAAGTAGAGTGGTATATCATAATGGTGAAAAGATTTTCTTGCCATGGCCAGTTCCTGTTGAGCCAATAAAGAGAACTGCTGCTGCCAATGAAGATTCTAACTCTCAAAGAAGTTATTTTGTCGAATCAGCAGTGGTTAATGCTATTCCAAAAGGTGCCTTGGACTCCATTAGAAACCCAAGAAGTAAATTCAGAAGAGGTGTATTTGAACAAAGACATTTGAACAAATTCATCGCACCAGAAATGCCTATTTCTGACAAGAAGGCTGCTTACTTGAAGGAATTGAATGAAAAGAGAGCTAAGGGCTACACCAAATTAACTCCAGAAGTTCAAGATCTTATTGGTTCTAAAGTTAAAGAATTCATTGAAACTCAAAAGAAAGACTTAAATCTTTAAAACAATTTCATTTGCAACAATTACAAAGATTTTTTATATAAATAATATGTTAACTGTAAATATAAAAAGAGAAAAAAAAATTTAAGTAAAAAAATTAATTAATATACATTAAATTGCTTGTGTTTTTTTAAAATATATAGAAAAATGGTACATCAATTTTCAGTACAGATTTTTATAAACTCATCTAGACTAATCTCTCCATCTTCATCAAGATCAAATTCATTAATCATTGCTCTTAATTCATCATCATTTAAATTTTCACCTAATTCTTTACTTATTCTGCGTAAATTTCTTAAACTTATCTTCCCAGTACCATCTTCGTCAAATAATTTGAAGGCACGTTTGATTTCTTCTATTGGATCTCGTTGTAGTATTTTGGTGCCCATGACATTGAAGAAATCTGCATATTTGATTAAATTGTTATCTTCAGTATCATATTCTTTAATTATTGATAATATTTCAGATTTTGATAATTCGAACCCTAAAGCTCTCATTGCTACTTTACATTCATGATAATCTAAATAGCCATCATTATTCATATCAAATAAATGGAATGCTTCTCTTATTTCTTGTTTCTGCTCTTCTAATAATTGTGATTCTAAATTACCAATTACAGCTCCTCCTCCTCCCGTAAGTCCACTTATATTACTGATATTCACACTATTATTGTTATTATTATTAGAATTCCCTGGCCCACCATTCATTTTATGATTTATTGATTTCAAACTCATATTCTGCATCAATGATATATATATTATTATAAATAAATCGATTGATAATATACTTTAATATAAGATAAATAAATATATTGATTGATTTCTGTTTTTCGTTTTTTTCTCTTTTTTTTGTTTTTTTTTTCAAATTTTTATATTTTTTCTTTTTTTTTTAATTTTTGGCGATTTACGCGTTCCACAAATGGAAATTGTTTTCTTTCTACTAGTAAATTGTTGTAAATATTAAGTATTAAGATATATCTATTCAATTAATAATAAATCGTAAATAGTAGTAATATATAAAATCGTGAAAAGAATGATGTAATAGAAATAAATTATTATTATAAGAAAAGCAAGGAGGGAAAATCAGTAGTTAGTTAGTTTATAAGGTATTAAAGTAATTAAATGTATGAGGAAATTAGCTTTTTGTGTGTGATTGAAATGATTATAGCGACATTATGATACAAAATGAATGATTGATTAAAATAAAAACAGCAGAAGAAAAAAAAGAAATATGATAATGAGCCAAGGATTAAAGAAAGTAAAGAGGCTATACTTTATGGCCAATAGAGTTAGATTCATCGCTGATTTCATTAGATGATTCCATAGTGTTACTGGCTCTTGATTGAACTCTTTTTAAGAAAACTTCTTCTTCTTTTTGTTTTAATTTCTCAGTTTCTTCAGATTCTTTCTTAAGTAATGCAGAGTAACCATATTTGGATTTTTGTCTTAATTTAGGACCAAAATATTCGAAAATCCAAGGAATTGGCACCATCGCAATTGCGATAAAGGCAAAGATAGATGAAGCCCAACCAATCCCGACATTTTCGTACATTTGAATACAGAATAATGGGAAGACAGAAGCTAAAATATATCTGAGGAAATTGTTAGCGGCTAAAGCTGAAGCCATAGAAATAGGTGGATATGATAAAGAGAAATAAGTAACTGTAGAAAAGAAAATTAAAATTAAACCAAATCCAAATGGAACACCTCCAATAATTGGAACAATCCAATGGACATAGTCTTTTCTACCAGACCAACCAACCCAGAACAAAGAAATTGGTAATAAAAGAGCCCCAATTTTAGCGGCGAGCAATCTAGATTCTGGAGTTGGGTTCACTCTGTTACCGTTTTCATCGAATTTACCAGTAGTACCATCTGGATTTTTCTTCCAGAAGACGTATTTTAAAGATAATAAGTGGAAAGTAGTGGCAGTGACTAAACCGAAACCAATCCCTAAAAATGCTAAACCAGAGTTACCTAATTTCATGTGGTAAACCCCTCTGAAGATAACTGGATAAGCTTCGAAGAAACCGAAAAGCACTGCAAAGATGAACGCAGACCAGATGGAGAAAGCTAAAACAATTGGTTCAATGACTAACATTTCCATTGGTTTAACAATATAAATGGCGCAAATGATACCCAAGAATTGTTTTAAAGAATAAGGTGGTTTCTTTAATTTGGTACCTCTCTTTTTAGCTCTGGCCTTCAAAATCACTGGTTTATAAGTTTCTGGACACATTGCAATAAATGGTAAAATTAAAGCCCCAAACATTAAGTCAACCCACATGGTCCATCTCCAAGACTTGTATTCGGCAGCATAACCACCGATAACTGGACCTAAAACTGGACCAGCGAATGGAGCTAAACAGAAGAAACTCATGGCATATTCGATATTCTCAACTTCCCATAAATCACTGATAGTACCACCAGCGACGGCTAAGGCAGGAGAACCAAATAATCCAGAGAAAAATCTCAAGACTAAGACTTCTCTAATTTTATTGGAAGCACCAACACCAACGGTGAAGATTAATGAAAGAGGGAAGGAAGTTAAATAAACAACTCTTCTACCGAAAAGTTCTGAAAGAGGAGCAGCAATAACAGGACCGAATGCTAAACCTAAAACGTAAAAAGTTAAACCAGAAATCGCTAATTCTTGAGAAGCCATGCCTTTCATGACCATATCAGAGACCCCAGCGGTATATAAAGAGGAACCGAAAGTGACGACTAAGGCAACACAAGCGGTGGTCATAGTGACGAACCATTTCTTTAGTTTACTCCAATTGTGAGGATTTGAAGGATCAGATGGAGAATCCCAAGTCAATTCAGAAGGATCAATACCTTCGTCTTCTTCTTCTCCTTCAGCAGGAAATTCGCCTTCTTGCTCTTCACGATCAAGCGATCTAGCAATAGATCTTCTGGATAAAGTTCTGCTAAGAGCTTCTTCATAGGTCTTTGCAGCAGAAGGTTCGGCATTTTTATCATTGTCGAAAGCAGATCTCACTGAAGAGTTCGTGTTCACCTTTTGAAGCTGTGGGGATGCAACGCTGTCTTCTGCACCGAATTCGTGCACCGAATCTGAAGAATTCGAAGCGCTATCAGCGTTATTTTCCTCTTCGTTTTTTTCGTCGTTTATTTCGTCGTTTTTTTCGTCGTTGGTGATTTTAGCTTTAGCAGTAGTAGCCGGTTCTTCATTGGCATCGATGGTTGGATTAGGAACATCCTTTGCAGCTTCCTCGTCGTCATCGTTGTCTAGCTCAGAAGCAGTTTCGTAATTAGACGATTGGGCTAAAGAGCCCGACGACTTGCTTGCGACCATGTTATCGCTCAATGAAGCACTGTTTGACTTATTAGAGTTGCTGGCATTGTCATTGGCCACAGCTTTTCTAATTTCTTCTTCGTCTTTCTTAGAAAGCCCAAAGATACCCATTTTTTTTTTCGTTTTTGTATTCCTATATTCTTACTCTCAGAAAAACTAATATAATATCAACAATAATGAACAGTACACGCGATACTTTCTCTTAAAAATTGAGTATGATTATTGGATAGATGAATTGAGTTGCTTATTTAATATAAATTAAACAAATAAATAAATTAAATAAATTAAATAACAAAACAAATTAAGCAAATAAAATTGAATGAACAAATAAGCAAAGTAGAAAAAAATTTCAGATGGAAAATAAAATAAATAAAAAAAAAGTTTGATATTTTATACCATTTAGGGACTTTTACCATTATATAAACAAAAAAATATAAATAATATATATATATTTGTTTTATCTACCATAGTATACCCACACAGAAGCTATTCTCCCCTAGCAAGCTCGTTTTCTTACTAACTATCAATCTTGACTGTTGGAAACTGTTGGAAATCGTGGAAAATCGGCCAAAAAGAGACAAATATCCCTCAATTAAGAAAAGAGTGACAAAAAAATTTTTTTTTTATCACTCTTTTACCTCTTATTTATGAGCCAAAAACCAAATCGAAAAAAAGAAAGAAAAGGAAAAAAAAATTTTCCGATATTCCTGTTAAGGAATTTCCTGTTTGAGTGGTAATTACGGGTTTTTGTACATAAATTTCTCCTTTAGGCGTTATTTCCTGGTTGCGGTTTTGTACCAAGAGTAGTGTAGTCATGTGACCAGGCTTTCGGAACTACAAAACATTGATACGGAACGAGAAATTTTCTTGCTGTGAAATCAATCAACAAATATATTTCTTATTAATAGAATGGGCACTGGCTATCTGAAATTTATTCTGTCCTGCCAGAACAATAAATAATTGTCATCAATAATTGTCATCAATAATTATTATGAATAATTTTTTCTTCGATCTAATATGTTCGAATATAAAATTTCTACGCTAAAAGGATAAGAAAGATAAAGATAAAGATAAAGATAAAGATAAAAAAGGGACTTACTGTCTATTGTCTTTTTCTTTTCATTCCATTCATATCTTTATGAAACTCTGGCTTTTGTGTTGTGTGTTCGGCTGGTTGGAACCCGTGTAAATGGTATATAAATATATATAAAATTACTTGCTCCAATAACCCGTTCAAATGGTATATATAATGTTATGAGCACTGGTTTACATTTTTTTTTTCTTCTTCTTCTTCATAGAATGGATAAAATTGTTGAATCAATAATTTCATAGTACCGTGGTACTCTCCATGTAGTTATTAATACCAGTAATATATCATATTGAAGCAATAGGTGTGTCATCAAGATGCCGTACAATATTGCTATGATCTCTGATTTTTTTTATCCCCAACCAGGAGGAGTTGAATTACATGTTTACCATTTATCGCAGAAGCTTATTGAGTTGGGCCATTCAGTAATAATAATAACTCATGATTATGGATCAAGAACGGGGGTGAGGACTTTGACTAACGGTTTGAAGGTGTATTATGTTCCGTTTTTTGTGCTTTATCGTGAATCTACTTTTCCTACAGTCTTCTCAGGGTTCCCGATACTACGGAATATATTCATTAGAGAGCGCATAGAGATTGTTCATGGGCATGGTTCTTTGTCATCGCTCTGCCATGAAGCTATATTCCATGCACGTACTATGGGCATGAAGACCTGCTTTACTGATCACTCGTTATTTGGCTTTTCGGATGCTGGTAGTATATTGGGTAACAAAATTCTTAAATTCACGTTGACCGATGTGGGGCATGTCATTTGTGTCTCACACACTTGTAAAGAAAATACTGTGCTTCGTGCTTCAATCAACCCGTTGTCGGTCTCGGTTATCCCTAATGCGGTGGTCTCTGAAGATTTCCAGCCTAGCCAGAGGCAATTCTCGCGAAGTATGCGTTCTTGTTCTTTTAACAATCACTCGGCTATTACATACAACCCAAACAATAGTATTGACACTATAGGTGCTGAAGACAGTGCCAACGATCTCTTTGGTGATGATGATGATAATTATAACACGATAACAATTGTCGTCATTTCAAGGCTCTTCCCTAATAAAGGTGCTGACTTGTTGCAAGCAATTATTCCAAAAGTTTGCTCGAAACATGAAAAAGTTAAATTCATCATCGCTGGTGACGGGCCAAGATACATTGATTTAGACCAAATGATTGAAAATCATCGTTTACAAGATAGAGTCAAATTAATTGGAAGTATTCGACACGAAGAGGTTCGCGACATTATGGTTAAAGGCGATATTTATCTTCATGCTTCACTTACTGAGGCATTCGGTACAGTGCTTGTGGAGGCCGCAAGTTGTAATTTATTAGTGGTCACCACTAGAGTTGGTGGGATCCCTGAAGTTTTACCAAGTCAAATGACGGTTTTCGCTAACCCATCAGTAGACTCTTTGACTAAAAATACCCTTAGAGCCATCAAACTAATTGAAACTGGTGAAGTCGACACTAGTACCTTCCATGAACAAATTAGTGAATTGTATGATTGGATGGATGTGGCTAAAAGAACCGAAAATGTTTACAACCATTTAAAATTAGATAAATTGAATAAACCTTTAGTTTATAGGCTACGCAAATATTATTCTCGTGGTGCCTGGGCTGGTAAATTATTCGTTTTATGTGTCGTTGTTGATATTTTCTTGCTTTGGGTTTTAGAATTTTTATTCCCAAGAGAAAATATTGATCCTGTTAGAAAATGGCCTAAAAGAAAAGGTCTTAGGCCTTACGTTGCTTAAACAAATATATAACTTATAGATATGCTCTTTACTCTCTTACTCTTTTTGCTTTTTGCTTTTTATATATTCTTTGCTTTAATTTTAATGTGCTTTTAATCAATCATACTCCATATAAAGTATATCTAGTAAATGAAATCACCTGAATTTTATTAAAACGGTTTTTTTTTTGTGTCTCTTCTGAGTATTTTTTTTTTTTTTTTTCGCGTTGAATTGTGTTTTTTTTTCTTTTCTTTTTTTTTTGACTTTGATATTGTGCGATGAGATGAGTATATACTTTATCAATATTCTCTTCATGAGTAAATAGTATAGTATACTAATAATGGTTGATGATTTTGAATCAGACAGTTTCAGTGATGATGATGAAGCTGAGCAATTATTACTGAGCTCGCGTACATCAACAGCAAGTAATAATAAATTCATTCAATATGAAGAAATTCCTCAAAAACTGCCAGTGACAATTGGGCCAACACACCATGAAATCGATTATTCAAAGCTAGATTCTTATATATATGCCGTGAATTTCCCACTTCGTGAATATCAATTCAATATTGTTAAACAATGTCTTTATCAAAATGTCATGTGCGCAATCCCTACTGGTACTGGGAAAACTTTTATCTCTTCTTGTGTAATGATGAATTACTATAGATGGTTCCCCAATAGTAAAATAATATTTATGGCTCCAACGCGGCCACTTGTGGCACAACAGATTAAAGCTTGTGTTGGTATGACTGGTATACCTGCAGATGATGTGGCGATCTTATTGGACAAGTCTCGTAGAAATAGATATGAGATTTGGGAAACTAAAAGAGTTTTTTTTTCAACGCCTCAAGTTATTGAAAATGATTTAAAATCAGGGTTTTGTCATCCTAAACTGATTGTTCTTTTGGTCATTGATGAAGCTCATCGTGCTAAAGGTAATTATGCTTATAATAATGTGGTTCAATTTTTAACAAGATTTACTTCATCCTTTAGAATAATTGCTTTAACTGCTACTCCCGGAGCAGATATTGTCAGTGTGCAAGAACTTGTTAATAATTTAAAGATTTCTGATATTGAAATCCGAACTGAAGATTCTCCTGATGTGGCCAGATATATGAAAAATAAAGAAATTGATAAAAGAAATGTTGAATTGGCACCACAGATATTAGATATTATTGATTTATTAGGTGAAGCAATCGAGCCAGCTCTCAAAATTGCTGTGCAAAAGAAAATTTATCCAGATGTTGAACCCACAAAGATAAATGCATTTAAAGCTTTGGAAGCTTCGCAAAAAGTTATTCATAATCCTCGTTACCCAGAAGGACTCAAATGGTATTTATATTTTATTCTTCAAATTCTTTCCTTTGTAGGGCAAATGCTTCGAAGATTAAAAGTATATGGTATCAAGACTTTCTATTACTATTTGAGAAATAAATACACTGAGTTTACTACTAAATATGACTTAGGGAAATCTACAAATAAAATTGCTGCTGGGTTTTATTACCATGATAATATTAAAAAAATTCTTTATGATTATCAAAATCTCATTGATGATCCTGAATTTGTGTCACACCCTAAAATGGATATTTTAATTGAAGAATTGACGGATTTTTACCAGGATAAATATGAAGATAGAACTAATTCAAGAGTCATAATATTCACAGAATTAAGGGAATCTGCTTTAGAAATTGTCAAGGCAATTGATTCTATTGGAGACGAAGCTTTACTTCGTCCACATATTTTCATTGGTCAATCAAAGGAAAAGGAAAAATTTGATGAAGTTTCATATAAAAAAAAGGTGAAACCTAAAGGTCGTGGTAGAAAAAAACAAGAAGAAATTGAAAGAGAACAAGAAGAAAAACATCTTGGAAACTTAACTGCTAAGGATGATAAAAAGCAACAACAAAAGGCAAGGGATTCTAGAAGAACGGGCTCGTCTGAAAATGCACAAATTTCTGGGATGACACAAAAACAACAAAAGGAACTCATTAAACAATTTAAAGACGGTCAATATAATATACTTGTGGCTACTTCAATTGGTGAGGAAGGTCTTGATATTGGAGAAGTTGATTTAATTGTTTGTTATGATGCCACTTCGTCACCTATTAAAAATATTCAAAGAATGGGTCGTACGGGGAGAAAGAAAGATGGAAAAGTCTTGCTATTATTAACTGAATATGAGGGTCAAAAATTTGATAAAGCTATGAGAAGTTATGAAATAGTTCAAGAACAAATTACTAATGGTTCTCGTATTACTTTTTGCAAGCCTAACCGTATAATTCCTCCACAATACAATCCTCGATGTGTGAAAAAATTTATTCAAGGTGATGATGATTTTCTTGAAGAAGATGATAATGATCAAATCATTAAAATGGCAACATTGAGAATGCAAAATAAAACAATAAAGAGAAATAAAGACTCTAACAGCAGTAATGCCAGTAAACAGAAAACCAATACCATAGATAGCTTCTTACCACAAAAGAAAATCATTAAGAAATTTTTTATGCCTGATAATGTTGAAACAGGATTTAGAAATGCAACCGCTTTAGTTAAAAGAGTCGGTGATCCTAATAATGTTAGTCTTGCAGATACTAGTGCTTTCAAGTCCAAGAAAAGAAAATCTGATGTAATGGATTTTTTAGAGCTGTCTCAGGAATCATCACAACCAGCTTTAAAGACAATTTCGAGGCCTAAAATTGATAACAAAATACTACTGTCTGAAGTCATTATCATTGAAAATGATGACAAAGATGATGATAATAATAATGGTGGTCTTATTCAGCAAAAGGATTTGGACGAATTTTATGATTCTGATGATGATGATGAGGAATTCTCAAGTTTCATTGCTGCTCATGATGATCAGCTGACACCCTTGCTGGCGTCTATATCAAATGAATCTCCGCCACCTAATGTTATATCTTCTAATACAAACAATAAACAGCCATCAGTTATACTAATAGATAACCCAGTCATTGAGAAACAATTGACGACGGATAACAATAATAATGTTGGTGATAAGAAATTAACCTCTAAGTCTATTGAAAGACAACCTTCTCTAATTTTATTGGATAATCCAAAAATTGATGACAATAATAAAGAGAATCAGAAGAAGAAACAAGATCATCAAAATGATTATGATAATGGTGTCTCAGAAACTGCTACTACTACTACGACTACTAAAAATGATGTTGATGATGATATTAGTATTGAAAAGGTGGTCAAGAAATCAATGGATAAAGATATTTCTAGTATGATTAAAAATACAATTGGTGCAATTGGTTTAAGAAATAATAAAATTGTCACAAACACTGTTAGAAGGAAGCTTACTCTTGGAGTGAGACGAAGAATAAGAAAGAAAACCGATAATCCTTCGGAAAATTTGCAAATTTCTTCTTCACAACAGGCTAAGATTGATAGATATAGAGAAATAGAGAAATTAACAGACGATGAAATGTTGCAAATGATGAAAGAAAAAGAAATGAAAAAATTAAAAAAACAAAAAGAGCAATATGAGATATCTAAACTCAGTAAAAACTCCACAGAAAGTAATACAAATAGCAGCTGTACTAATGAAAAGAATAATAAAAGAACTGAATCATTAAACTTAAAAGAGCTTAATGATTGTGTATATTCAGTTAAAAATAACCCTAGAAGTGGGTTTATCAGTCAAAGGCAAGAGATTGACTTGTATAATAAATTTAAAGATGTTGGATATTGTCAAGTAAATATAGGAGACCCTAAAAATACAATAAAATATAGTGACATGAAGTCATTCTCGGGGCATAGTAGTAAAATAATTAGATACAAAGAACTACATGATTTAATGGTTCCTAAAGATTTTAATAAAGAAGGGTATAGAGAATTAAGAAGATCTGTGATTGCTCAAAAACTTTTTGAACAAAGGAATGCTAAGTTAAGAAAAGAGAAAAACAATAGTGACAATAAGAATAAAAACAATTCTAACAATTTTGATTACTTGAATTTGATCGTTGATGATTAATTCATATATATATGTATATATATACAATTTTCTTTTCACATGTATAATATATTAAAAAATAACACTTACATTATTATTTCTTTATCTGGGTTATGATTATTAAAAAAATAAAAAAATAAAAAAAAAAATACTAACATTTATTTATTAGAATCTATTAACGTTCAAATAAATCATCTCCATCTAATTCACCATCCAAATCATCTTCATAAAATTCGCTATTATCACTGTCACCTTCCTCATCTTCATCATCATCTTCACTCTCACTTTCAACTACATTTCCCAATTCCAGAGAACTGAATTGTAATCTATCATCATCAGGGAAGTCATAACTTGGTAATGAAATTTGTAATAAAGTTTCACCTTTAATTTGTGATGCCTTAAGTACTCTGTAGCCATTTTCCACATTGCAATTAATTAATTTAGTCTTTGATTCAACTACGGATTTTTCACCAATGATACAGTTTTCCAACATCACATCATCTTCTAATTCGGCTCCGTCTAATATAATTGATCCCATTAATTTACAACGTTTACCGATTTTACAGTTCTTCCCAATCACTGATTTCTTGATATTCGTACGTTCGCCAATTACACAATCAGCCCCAACATTAGATTCAGGTCCAATATTTGGAGAGTTTTTCTCTTTCTTTGCAGGTGGTTGGAATGATCCACTGGCGATGTTAGCTTTATGATTTTCTTGCATGATCCATCTATTAGCTTCTAAGTATACTGGTAAGTTGTCAACTCTCGCAAAAGTACATTGATCTGGTAATATAAACATTTCAACTATTTCTTTTCTTGTAGAGTGTCTCCATGAACGTCTTGCTAAATCTCTCATGATCTTGGTACAAGATTTATGTTCATAACCAATCCTGCCAATACTTTTCACTTCATCAATAGCATTCCTATCTTCTTCTTCATCTCTTTGTTCGTTTTCTGCATTCTCTTCAGAATCATCTTTCCCTAGTATGCCTAAAATGTCTATTGAACAGAAATAAATAAATGAGTCTAATAAGTTCAGAGACACTTTAGTTCTTGGGTACCTCCAAACCATTTGAGTTCTTAATTTCAAAAACTTATCAATTTTAACAGTTTTGTCAGCATAAATATCCAATAAAGTATTTGTTCCATCTTCATCCGTTGAGTAGCAAGTATAATAATGTTTAAACACATTTCTCTTTTTCTCTTCAATATTTGGGAAATTATTCTTATAATAAACGCACATACCCAAAGCATTGTCACTACGATTTCTATATTGTTCAACAAGGACTTGTGGAGGTAAATCTGTTATTATATCACAAGGTAATAAAATGAAATCATTCGTTATTTTATTCATCTTGGCTAATTCATGAACAATACTACCAGTTCCGTCAGGTTCAAGGCCGATAATTTCAATTGGACTGGTTGATGCTAAACCTTCTTGTCTCTTAGGTTCATATTCCTTCTTCAAATATTCATTAATTTCTTCAATTATAGTATTGTTATTTTCAGTGACAATAATAATATTCTTGAAAGCACCTTTATCACACCAGTCTAAAGTATAATGTATCATAGGTTTATTAGCTATTGGTAATAATGCTTTAGTGATCCCATGTTGACGTACTTTAGTAAATGGGGTTAATCTTTTCCCCTTACCACAACAAATAATTGCCTGAAACTCCATTGCTTGTCTTCAGTTATTTTGTTTTCTGCTTTTACAATTATCTTTCTTAGATATTAGAAGATTTTAAGTGACTACATCAAGTGTTTTTCTATATTATAGTTAAAAAAATTTTTTTTATTTCCTTCTTTTTGAAAGAAAAATTGATTGAATATTTTTTGCGGTGTCTGGATGATTTCAATCCCACGCCCGTACATTTCTTTCAAAGATACTATTATTATTATTATATATATATAATGAGAATAAGAATGCTTACAATTTTAGTTAATTAGTGATTAAATAAATATGTATTAATATTATTTGATATATCGTATTTAGCCGTTACTGGTTATATTATTACTTAGCAATTTCAAGTTTTTTAATAAATCCATATTAAGATTTAACCCATTTAAATTTGGTTTTTTATTAGAAGAGTCAGAATTCTGATCTACTTGATCAAGACCTCTCTTCTTACCATTACCGTGTTTATGAGTCTCTGAATAGCATGTCCAATGGTATATTCTATCATTAACTTTAATTACATTCTTCCAAATCCATTCACCTTGTTCATCATTCCAAACTCCTTTCAAAGTATCTCTACATATGTTACAAATAGTCATCATATCAAGACAATCTTCAGGAATTGATAACCAGTGAGAATCAGCATCGCTTAAAGGATCCTGTTCATCTTTACTTTGGGTTAATTTTTCATTGGTGTCTATAGAAGAACTGTCTTCATTAATAAGATCAAATTCGTTAAATTTCGTAAATTCGTTTTCTGGTAAGTAGAAACTTCTGGTATTAATACTATTAGAGTCTTTCAATCTCTTGTTAATTCTAAAATGCCAATCCAAATGTTTTTGGTGTGCTGATTTTGTACTGTATCTTTTACCACAACTATTACACTTAAATGGCACTTGGTCATACATTGCTTTATAATATTTGTCAATGTCTTTAGACATATTAGCGATTCCTGCATTACTTAATTCAAACGATTCAAATGGTATATCGTTACTGTTTCCAGCAGCTTTATTTGAATTATTACCACTATTTTTAGCAGTGTTGGCCAAAATTTTTTGGAGCATTGATGTTGAAGGTAATTTTATTATTGGTTTAAAAGGTTTATTTAATTTTTCACTAGCTACAAGCCCATTACTACCAGACTTAACCAAGCCGGCTGATTGTAAAGTTGAGAATAATTTATCAAAATTAACTGGTGGAGCATTGACCTTCGCCTGTTGTGGCGTATTAAATGGTCTATTATTATTATTGTTAATATATTGTGATCTTTTGCCGGCATTTGCAAGAATAGCTGCTAATCCGCCACTATTATTATTACTATTATTATTATTATTATTATTATTATTCATTAAGTTATATTGGTTATTGTTGTTGTTATTGTTACTATAATAAGAATTCATATTATTATTATTTCCATTAAAATGGTTATTGTTATTTCTATTAAAATTCCCAGGACGAGCATTATTATTATTAGCAGTTATATTAGTAGTAGCATTTTCATTATTTCCTAATAATTGTTGTAATGAGCCTAAAGGAGTTTGGTTATTATTACCTTGATTACTGTTCATTCTCAGTTTCTCAAAATCTAAAAATGATTGAAGTTGTTGACGAACTGGTACTAATTCAGATTCCTTAAGTGTTTCAGTAGTTAATAATGTTTTCACTTTCAGTAACACGTCTAATTTAGTCTTCGAGTTAGTATCGCTAGGGTCGGTAACAATACGTGAATATATCAAACTTGAGAGGTAATCAATAGTAGATATTAAGCTTGAAACTGTTGATGATCTTCCAATATTAAAAGAAAAGTTAGAAGTACTGTTTGTATTATTATTAATATTATTAGTATTATTTGTAAAAGGTAAGAGATTATTTACTGGCATTTTTTGTGGGAACTTATTACTATTACTGGCATTACTAGATTTATTATTGTTTCGATTATTGACATTCTTAGTAACAGTTATAAGAAATTTTTCGATTTTATCAACCATATCAGTAGGAAACAAGGGAAGACCAGAAGTAGATTTTGCAATCTTCCAAGTTTTAAATAAATCAATCATTTTCTTTCTATGCGTATCATCAACTAATGTGTAAGAATCAAAGAATAATTTTGGTAGATCAGGAGAAAATAATACCGTATAGGGAGAACCTATATTCTTACAAATCGAATCAAGTAAATACAAGGTATATAATTTCTGATTAGGCACACATTTTTGGATTCTTTTTTCAATTGCTTTGGATATTTGAGTAGCAGCTGCAATATTCTCCTGTGCCAATATTGTCAATGTTGTAATAATTGGCCTGGAATTAAATGTCAACTCTAATAGAGATGCGTAGTAATCATCACCAACTGCCTGTAAGTTTTCCTCGTCCGACATTTCGCCTCTTAAAATGTGTTCTTATAATATTCGCTTTGAGATATATATATATATACACTTTTGTTAGTTAAGAGATATACAAATTCCTTTCAGTTTCAAATATATAAATAACTATCGTATTTATCTCTTCAAAAATATCAGCAATAGAACAGTATTATTTAAAAAAACTTGATGAGTTGTTGAAATAGTTCAAGCAAAAATAATGACGAGTTAATAATTTCGTATTTTACTTTCGTCTTTTTTTTTCTCTTTTTTGTTTTTTTACTGATTCTCGAGGGGGTCGCCCGGCCGGCAGCTCTTACATTTTTTGTTTCTTTTTTAACATTAAACATATAAAAAGTATACATTATAACACAACTAACTATATAAAACCGATACGGAAGACAATATAAAAGGAATCTCTATTTAAGAGAGGCTAGGATGGAACTAAGTTCATCAGGATTGATAATCTTAACTTCGGCATCCCCCTTGATAGGGTCAGCTACAAGTTTATTAACAACTTTAGCAATTTCATCGCCCTGAATACCTTTCACAAATTTATTGGCCCAAGTGCCATGAAGGTAAGAAAAAGTGCTCTTCAATGCTGAAGCAATAGCACCTTGACTGTAGTCTCTTTCACCTAATAAAAGACCGGGTCTGATTATAATTGTTCTAGGGAATTTAAGAGCAATGACGTCTTCATCAATCTTACCTTTCATCTTCAAGTAAGGGAAAAATGAACTGCTATTGGCACCAGCACTAGATATTAGCACCAAAGTTTTGACATTTTGATCCCTGGCTGCCTTAATTAGCTCGATATTAAAATCATGTTCGAGTGCATACTGTTTATCAAGACCCCCGGCTTGTGCTCTTGTTGAAGCCAATGACGAATAAAATACATCAAAATTAGTAGCGTTTTTACTAACAATATCCTTCCACGATTCGGTGTTGGAACTGATAATTTCTTTAACTTTTGATTCTTTTCCAAGACCAACTCGTTCAGGAAGCGCTCTTCTGGTAAGGCTGACTATTTCTCCATATAGTGATGAGTTATTAGCCTCTTTAACAAACGCCGAGCCCACTAACCCTGTAGTTCCAATTGCAAAAACTTTCAACATTCTTTTGAATTATTATTTCTCTTTTTCTTATTTCAATTTTCTTATTTCAATTGATATTTCTCCTTCTGCTGTTGAATTGAAGATTGCTTCATTTGAAATTTTTGTTTTTTGCCACTTTAAAACTCTCAAAAAAAAACCATTCCAAGTCACGTTTTGAGGATTTTGAAGGCTGCCAATATTGGCCTACTATAGTGTAATGAGCCAGAGAGATAAATTGGGGGGAAATTGGGGGGAAATACTGAATTTTTATAATGAAAACAAAAATAATAATCAAATCTTGTTTAATGATTTGGTTATGACCACCATCTTGGAAATTCAGATCCAGTGTCACAACGCGCGTAGTAGATTTCAGAGGGCTTATCACAGCACCATATCTAACACTCACCATATCTAAACACTCACTAAATCTGTCCATCATATATATCCTTTTCTGAGTCTTTTTAGAGAAGAATACCATTAGTAATAACAATAATAACAATATTCTAATCAAAAAGATATTACTAAAAGGTTACGAGCCCTGGTCGAGATGAGATTCGATTTTTGTCTTCTTTTCTCCTTTGATAAAAAAAATAAAGCAAATTTTGCTATTGAAATCATGCGATGATGATGGGGTGAGGGTTGATATCAGCATCGTTTCAATAGCATCGTCCTAGAATAATCAAGCAAGTGATTGTTTTTTTCTTTTATTTATTAATATCATTTTAATTTATCTTTTTTATTTTAATTCTTTCCAATTATCTTTTTTTTTCTGTTTTTTTTGTTGTTTTGCCACACCCTTGAAAATGTCAAAAGTCCAAATAGCATGTTGGAGAAATGTATTGAGGCTCAATCGGCCATACTCAACAATTAATAAAGATCAAGAATATGTAATTGATTTAATAACATTGAAAAAGAAAAAGAAAGAAAACACAGAGAAATTAAACCATCAGTTTACTAAAACTACTTCTACAAATACTACTAAATATAATAATGATTTGGCATACGAAAAATTGTTTGGCAATATTGATGTGTCCAACAAGAGCAATAAGAATACCCGTGATAGTAGTAATAAAGATTTACTGAAGAATAATGACAGTGATGTCCTTGAAAGACTCAAGAATATCGAATCGCAGATTAAGAAAATTGACTCAAAAATCAAGGACAAAAACACCACACACAATAAAACATACGACGAAATAAATGCTAAGGAAGATAGCAGTAAACTAATAACAAAGGAAGAAAAGCCAATAAGCATAAATACTGAGGACTCCGGGGCTAATAAATTATTGTCATCCAAAGAGAATGTCCAAATATTAGAATCGCTAATAAACGATATCAAGAGGACCCAACAGAATAATAAACGAGAAGAAGATCGGGAAATTAAAGCATACAAATGGTCACGGGATAAGATATTAAACCCTCCTATTATACTAGGTTACTACCAAAGCAAACGGATTCCGCGTCATAACACCAACAGCAGTTCCCACTTGTCATCAGCATATTCGCCTCGTATGGGGTATGGTGTGGATGAATTGTTTAATTCTTACCTTGATGATGTTTACAATTACAAAATGAGGTTAAAAAAGATTATCATTGGCACTTTTTCAACAATAGGAATTGGGTTCATTGGGCTACTATGTTTAGATATTTATTATCCTAATTTATTACTGAATTAGTTCATCCATGCTGGGCTATTTTATTTATCCACGCTGATGCTTTTTTTCTCTTTTTGTTATATATATATGTATGCTCATATATAGTGCATAGGAAAATGCCTTTTTCTTTGAAAATAAAAGGCTTTTTTTCTATAGAGGGGAAATTTTCTATGAAAGAAAATTTTTTCATGCCGTTCCTTTTTTTTTCCCAACATGAGAAAGAAATGAAAAATTCTCTATAGATTACTTTACTGTAAATGGCTATTCTTTTATAATAACAATATATAATAACACTCTTTTCCAATTATTTCTTTTTTTCATTATTCTTAGTACTGTATTCCTTCTTTTGTTTGTTTCACTTTTTACACTCTCTTTATGACTTATATTCTCTTTCAGGATTGATATTCTCTCTTTTATGATTGATTTCCTTATAATATTTACCATCAATATATTATAAGACCCGAAAATGTTGAATGTTACGATATTATTATTATTGTCATTAGCTGGTTTCATTTCCATAGTTAAAGGTGCCCCAGTTGATTTACATGATGTATCACCAGTAATTGGAAATGGGACTTATAAATCTATGTTATTTGATAATGAAACATTAGCAAAATTAGACGCTGCTGCTGACAATTCAAACCTTATCAAAAACTTCAATACCATTAAAAATTCAAAGCTTGCCAGTGAATTGATTAAAAAAAATAATAATACTTTATTATTTGACGATGAAACTTTGAAAACCTTGAATAATACTGATAACGGAGAATTAGAAAGTTTATTAGGAGCTTTGGCTCTTGAAGAGAAATATGAAAACGAACATCGTTTAAATACTACAAGTTTCAATAATGCTCTTAGAGAGTTGATTGATTCTGGTAAAGGTAGAACAAATTATTCATCTAAGATCTATGATCAACTATATATGGCATCTAATCTTACGCAAGTAGCGTATTGTAAAAGATCAATGAAGAAAGAGGGCTTAGTCGAGGGCAAGACTTTGAATTGTGCCGTAGATTTCTGTTATGAAAATAAAGATGATTATGAGGTGGTTAAAGTTTTTTCGCCAGAGGCCAGTGTTTTCAGATATGGTATTAGTGGTACTGGATGGATTGGTTTACATCATTCTAAAAAAGAAATCATTTTAGCATTTAGAGGAACTTTAAATGTTCCTGATTTGGTCACTGATTTTTCTTTTTTGCCAGTGCCATACGAGCCAATTACCGATATCGCTAAAATGTCGTTTTCCAACTGTAAAGGCTGCATGGTTCATAATGGGTTTTACCAAGCTATTAAAACATCTTTCTGTGAAGCATTCCCAATTGTTCATAGACTCGCTGAACAACACCCAGATTATTCAATTCTTGTCACTGGCCATTCTTTAGGTGGTGCCATTGCCGGTTTAGCTGGGGTTGAATTGTCGTTAATGGGCCATAATCCGTTAGTGATTACCTTGGCATCGCCAAAGATTGGTAACAGCAAATTTGCCGATTATACCAACACTTTATTCAACACTGATAAACTACATGAACAAATGCAAAATAATCAAATTGATACTTTAACCGAGGGATATTGGAGAGTCGTTCAATCGCATGATTATATTCCATTATTACCACCATGGGAGTATTTCCAACATACAGGTTTAGAGTTTGTGATCATTGAAAATAAACCATACGGATGGCGTAGATTTCCAGTGGCACCACAACTACAATATGAAGTTCCATATGTTGGTAAATATGAGTACACGTCACTTTTCAGGAACATTAGTTGGAATAAGGTTGTTGGTGTTGACATTTTACACCTATATCAACATTTGATTTATTTTGCATTCCAAGGCCAATGTGTGGTTAATTTGTCCATCGGAAGGCGCGCAGGTAACGCCTTTGGAAGACTCATCACAGGTCGTACTCTCTTCAGTTAGGTGATACTATTTATTTAATTCAATTTCTTTAATTTTCAATTTCTTTAATTTTCAATTTCTTCAATTTTCAATTTCTTTAATTTTCAATTCTTATTACTTAGTAGTACTGTTCAGTACCTTTTATTTTATTTCCATTTCTACATTTCTTTGAACTGGCTATTTTTCCAATAGCGTTTCTAATTGCTTTTCCAATCACTTTTATAATAATTCTTGCTCCTAATGATATCCCATGCTACAAAATCACAATAGATCTTGTAAGATTATTCTTGTAAGATTATTCTTGTAAGATTACTCTCAAACTACAACAAAGTGAAAAATTTATCATCGCCGACAGTTTCTTTTCTAACGGAAAAAAAAATGAAAAAAAAGTTTCAATGGAAGGGTACGGAAAATCAAAAAAAAAAAGATAAGCGAGAGAAAAGCAAGCCAATAGAAGAAATAAATATTAAATGATTACGCAACCGTCTTAAATAAGACCTATTCTATTCTAGTATTATGTAATAATCACTAATAAATAATATCTGAAAAATGATTTCTAAAAAATGATAATGCTATCATATTTCTGTTGTTTCAATGATGACCCATGACTATGTTACATTACCTTGGTAATGAATTTTAATTGTTAGGACCATTTCTTTGCGTTAAACAGGTGATTAGTATACATAAATTATTAACGGCAATCCAAAAAATGCTTTTTTTAGGTTTTTTATTTCGTGATTTCATTTTTAGAAAAAAAATGATGACTTATGATTATAATATCAAATTTGTAAGTAATAAACTGTCATCTCTTTCTCTTGCCATTTTTTGTTCTTGTTTTGGGAAATATTTTCAATATAAATATATCAACATTCTTCTCTTTTGATGATTTGATTTTAATATTTCTTTTATTATATTATATTTTATTTCATTTTATTTTACTATATAATCATCTCTATACAAAAGAAAAGCATTTTTTCTACTATCCTATACAAAGTTAAAAATTATAAAGTTCAAACTAAAAACAGTCGCAAATACATACAAGAAAAATGTCCTATAATCCATACTACACTAATCCATTCTTCCCACAACCCTACTTCCATGGTCAATCTGCCGATGGTGCTGGTGCTGGTGATGCTGCTGCTAACAACAATAATGTCTCGGCACAAATTCCTGGTGGATTCTACATGACTCCTAGATACGTTCCATTCTTCGATGGTTACCAAAACGAATCAGAGGAATCTAAAGAAAAACCAAAAAAGACAGAAAAGAAGGAAAAGAAGGAAAAGCCGGTTCTTATTCAGGTTGAAGACCCTATGGTTGATAGAATTTATAAGGTTCCATTTGAGCAAGTCAAGACTTGGTCTAGTTTCATCGCATGTTTGAAAGACGCCTTTCCAGAATTGGTTCCATTAATGAATACCGACAATATCATCATTAATATTGATTATGAAAGTAACATTATTCCATGTCATTGGAGTTATTTCGTTAAAGATGGTTCTAGTATCACTGTCAAATTCAGAAGAGGAAGTTACCTGCAGCTTCTTAAGATGCGAAAATTTCAAGAATTCCAGAAGGCATCCCTAAACGTTAAGAAGAGAAGAAATAATAGTATCTTTGGTTCTCCAAAGAAAGTCACCTTTGATCTCTAATTAGTTTGAATGATGAATAATAATCATCTATATTTTATATTATAATTCTAAAAGATTTAAAAATCTTACAAAAAAAAAAAAAAAAAACTATGCCAATCTCTTTCTATATGACAACCTCTTTTATATTATACTTTTATTTCTACCTTTTAATATCTCTATAATCAAAATAGCTATATAATTATTTATGTGTTTTTCTAATTTATGTGTTTTTCTAATTTACTTCTTTTTTTTGATTTATCTTTGTTGAATGTAAGTTGTAGTTAAAATTTTTAGACCCTTTTAATATTCCCCTATAAAGTTTCAAGACAAGGAATGTCAAAATTATTTGATACAATTTTTGGCAAATTTATTAAGTAATTTACAGCTATTTCGGTTGTAATAAAAAAGAGAATAATTCAATATTTTTTTTCTTGTCTTTGCCATCATGGATAAAAGAAACATTGCTTTCTTTCTTTTTCTTTTTCTTTTCTTTTTCTTTTTCTTTTTTGAATTGATGTTATAAATGGTTATCTATTCAAAAATTTTTTCCTATCTTTGAATTATAGATTATTCAAGTTGATCTAATTATTTTATTTACCCATATCAAAGATTCTTTTTGTTTTTTCTTTTTTTTATTTGATTATGTTGGGTTTACGATACAATATACAGTAAGACATATTGTGTGATTTAATCAACAACGTTTCAACGTTTAAAATTTCTTTGTGTTTTACTTCTATTAAAACACATATGTACTATAAGCTATTGTCATGCTAGTTGTGATATTATTAATTCTTCAAAACAGAAGCGAATTATAAATATTTTCTTTTTCTTTTTTGTTTGTGATAACTATCATGGTATTTGTTTTACAAAGTTTAATTGTAGCATGGGTTTATTCAGCCACTAATATCATAACAAGTTGAGTTAAATTACAGACTCTTAGATGTTGTTGCCAAATAATCGTTAGAACCAGCTATCTCTGGTGCTAAACAAAACCAAAAACCAAAAAATTTAAATATCTCAAATTATTGCAATAAGTATCTGAAAAAGAAAATATTTATTATGCTTATCAATTTATAATTGGAAAAGCCCAATTATTATGACGTTCTAGAATGTGTTAACAGCAACACTGATTTTATTTATGTTTTGAAAAGAATCCACTCCTATCATGTTGTAATTTCACCATAAATAGATCTATATGGTCCTCAAATTATCTTTTCCTATATATATGATTTTTATTCCTTATTGTTTCTTTTTTAGGTGGGCAATGGAAGGGTCTAGATGCTCAATCTCTTTCTTGCTCCTTGTTAACACTATACAAACTTTCTTTTATTATTATTTCTTTTTTAATTTGCTTTTTTTTTCTTTTCTTTTTTAATTATAATTTGCGACTGACAATCATAATCTAATGTATATTATAGAGATCAAATTACAGTATTTAGCAGAAAATAATAGGTAACCCTATTATTTTTATCAGTTACATATTTATATAGAATACGATATGTAAGCATATCATTGATACATGTTTATCATTCAATAAACGTTGTTGGTCTTTCTCCCTCTTTTTGTTTTTCTCTTTTGTAAGGGTTTGTACCTTTTAGAAAACCTAATCAGTGCATAATAAGGGAAAAACGATATTTACTCACATTCCAAAATCATATATTCAACATGGCACGATTCAACAACTAATATCTTTACTTATCTTCAATATATTTAACGAACACATATTTTTATCACTGAATATAATATTGTTTTTGTTTTGCTTTTTTTTTTCTTCTTGTCTTTTTTTAAAAAATTTTCTTTCTAAATCAATGAGTGTACATCTTTCATAAGACTTCCAGAATCGTCAAAACTTTACTTTTCTCTGTAAAATAAATAAATAAATAAATGCCAATAACACTTTTGAATGAGACGTTCATATTACTTACTTTTGGATTGTTGTCTTTTTCATTTCTTTTTTTTCTTTAACGACTTTATACGATAATAATGATAAAATAATCTTATTAGAAGATAGCTGATTCATTCTTTTTTTAGTGATTTGTGTGTTGGAAATCTTTTTTAGGAATTCACTAATAGTTTTTTCTTTTAGCGGAAAACGGAGAATTCTATTTCCCATATGATTAAAATTGGAAAATCTTTTTAAATCACGATATTTAAATTTGAAACAGATAATTAATTAATTAAATTCAAAAAGAAACAGAAAAAGAAAAGAAAAAGAAAAGAAAAAGAAAAGAAAAAGAAAAAGAAATAAACAGTAATTGTAATTAATTATACTGTAGTATGGGTCAATACCTAACAAGAAAGATCGTCAACTATCATCATTCCTTTAGAAAACAGGAAATCAAATTGAAAGACCTAAGTGAAAGAGCTAATCATGGGGTTTTTTCTGGTTTTTTATGGTGATAAAGTTCAACAGTAAATGATTGTCCATTCAAATGCCTCAAAACAAAAGTCAATCAATCAATTAATTACACATTAGAAAGTCTTGTTACTACTACTGTGCTGCATGATACTGTGTTTAATACAACAAAAGTAATATTAATAAATAATAATAACTGTTATACT
>JAJMHY010000001.1:1333289-1472289 GCA_030583325.1 Saccharomycopsis selenospora
AAAAAAAAAAAAAAAAAAAAAAAAAAAAAAAAAAAATCAAAATCAAAATTAAAATCAAACAAACAACAAAAAAACAAATAGAGTGGTAAGGCTTAGTAGATTAATGCTGATTATGTATATGAATTTCATGTCTTTTTCTATTAAATCCAGATTTGAAAGTTTTAAAACAAAAGGAGCATTTGAAGATATCAGAATCATCTTGATGAGTCTTTGTATGACGTTTTAAAGAACCACCAGTATTAAACCCAATATATTTATAAGCACAATTTTCATAAGTACATTTAAAATCATGTTTAATATTATTCTCATCTAAAAATCTAGCCATTTCAATGACATCAGTGAATGCCTGGTTGCTCAGTCCCCCACAGCGATATCCACCTTTTTTCTTTTTGGATAAATCAACATTATAGTCTTGTAATAATGCCATAGATAATGGATACATCATCTTATCTCCTTTGAAATTATTTAAATATTCAATTCTAGTAATTTCTCCGCTACTAGTGCTGACAGTTAAATTTAAAGGTTGCAGTTGTCGGTTTACTATTGGGCTAGTAGTCAAACTTCTGCTCATACTGTTGTTATTGTTGTTATTGTTGTTGTTGTTGTTGTTGTTTATTATTGGAGAGCTTAAAGTAGAATTGAAATTGACACTAGAAGATGTATCACTTAATGGTGAGAACACCATACCTTTGTTGTTATTAAGGTTATTATTAGAGACGTTTGACGGAGTGTAAGCAGACGATGAAGAGGATGATAATATGTATACCAGCAGAGCTCTTTTAGAATTATCTTTAGATATTGTACTTGTAGTCGTAGCATTATTATTAGAGGATGAGATAAATGGATACGAATTTCGATTGTATTCACTAGAAATAAAAGATCTTCTTTTATTTTCAAAAGATTTACTAGAAATCCCAGTACCAATGATAGTATTATTGTTGTTGGTATTGTGATTTATTGGACCTAAACCTCGACCATAATAAGAGTTTGGTGCACTTTTAGGAGGAATTTGACTAAAAGAGGGTGAATTGGACAGCGCTGTGCTACTGCTGGAAGTAGGAGTAGTGCTGGCACTAGCAGAAATTAAGCTGTCTACTGGGGGAATAGCGGTGGAAATAGACGGAAGGGAAACGGAGTTGAAACGGCCGCCGCTGCTTGGATTATTATTATTTGCAATCATACCGTAATTAGGTATGGTAATTGAAGACGGCTGGGGATTATTGGAAGATCTTTCAGTAGGATTTAATAAATTAGAAATTGATAATTTATTGTTTGTATTATTAGATGTCGTAGTGGTATTGATAGGTTTATTATAAGAAGACGGATTTATTGAAGGAAGAGTAATGTTTCTTGAACCAGCAGAGATATCAAAATTAGGATTCCAAAATTGAGAATTATTAGATCTGTTCGTGTTACTTGAACTGCTATGACTTGTCGTTGTAGTAGTAGGTAAAGGTGTAGTCGGTTTAAATCTTTTGGTATCATTATTTTGGGGCATGATTGTAGTATGAGATATTTGAATCATGATTAAGAGTGTTCTTGGAGGGGAGAAAGATATGTTATATTATTCCGGCTGTATATTTATAAAATGAATTGAAAATAAATATATATATATATATATAAATATATTATTTTGTATTTTATTGATGATTCTCTGGTAAGAAAGATTAAAGGAATGAAAGTGAAAAATCAAAAATCAAAAATCAAATAGATTTTGAAAAAAAAAAAGTCTGAATAAAAGGTATATATTCAAAAATAATAATAATAATAATAACAATAACAATAACAATATATAAGTAAATAAAATTTTAACTTAGAAAAAAGAAACGAACAGAGAGACAGAGAGAATAATCAATGATGCTGATTTGACATTTTTAGAGATAAAAGAGAGAAATTATAATAGAAAATACATCTGTCTTTTTATGTATTGTATGTATGTAAAGATGATTAAACTTCTGACACACAGAACGAAGAAGAATTAAAATAAAGTAAAATAGAAAATAAAAAAAGAGGGATGCTGTACTTACTTTACTGGGACTCTAAAATAATCTTAAATTTTCTCTTAATGATAATGTATTGTCGACAGTAATGAGCCACACTATAGTTTTTTCATGATAATACAATACATATTTTTAGGTACAAAAGTAAATACGATCCTCACAAGTGCTCTAGCAGAATTTCTTTTTTTGACAAAAGAAGATAAATCAGAAAAAGTTTGTTATACAAATATTAAAGCTTTGGTTAAAAAAGGAAATTTACAGTTTTGCATTTAACTCGTAATTTAGGACAAACTGTAAGCACTTCTATGTAAGGTAAAGTATAGTATTGTTCACTATTACAAAAAAAGTGGTGGTCTCAATAATAATAGACAATAATAGGCAATCAGATGTTGGAAAGAACTGAACACAACAATTTTGCAACAAAAGAAATGCTGCAACAAATAGGAATACCAGTGATAGTATTGAAAGATAGATAGTTTTTTTCCTCTTTATCAGTTTCTAATATACTTTTAATTTCTTTTTTTTTCATGTGTGTTATTGTATGGCATGTATTAATTCATGTTGAGATTGCCTTTATGACCAGTACTAAACACAATCTGGAAATTTAAAAAATGGAATATCAAATATAAAATTTCAAATGAATTTAAATGAATTTTATTATTATTTAATTGTTATTTCTTTTTGAAAGGTAAATACGGTGGCATTTCAGAAAGATAATCAGTTAATGACCAGTACTTTATTGACTATATAAACAATATTTACTTTTCACAATATATTATTATGAGGTTTAACGTTTTTTTCGGAACATCCAAATTGTTTTTCTTTTTTAATAATAGGAGAGAAAGAGAAAAATTTTTCCCTTTACTCTATATATCATCGTAACAGTTATTATAGACATTTGAATATAATGATATATATATATCATAATAGATAATGAAAAAAACTGTGTGTTCTCTGTATGTCTCATACAAAAAAAACATAAATAAAAAAAAAATTAGAGAAATAAAAAAGATTTAGCAGTTTTAAAGTTATCTCTCTATTTCTCTTATTATAATATATCAAAATGTCTAGTTCTTTATATACTGGTAAAAGTTTAAATTCTTCTTATTAATAAACATTAGATTTTAGGAAACAATTATAATTATTTCCCTTTTCATCGCTCCAGATGTAGATTTGGAATTTGTTTCTTTTTATAAAGAGAAAGAAAGAGTCTTTTTTGCTCATTTCATATTTCTACACATACTATTACTATATAATCCATAAAAAAATTATAATATAGAAAGATAATAATGTGAAAATATGTAACCCTTACACAGTTTCTTTATTATATAGTTGATTATTTCCCTTTTTTTCCAAAAAAAAATTTTTCTCATTAAATCATAAAGTATAATCAATACAATAAATACTATTCGTTGATGATTGTTGTCTTTTTCCCCTTGATAAATCTTCTTGGTTTATTTAAAATAACTCCTCGATTTTCTTGTTTCTCTAAAAAATAAACCAAAAAAAAAATTTTTTTTTAATTTTAACACTAACATAAAAAAGAAACGAATAAGAAGAAATCGAAGAACAATTCTAGCACTAGTATATAGTACGATGATGGTAGAGAGAATAAAATAAAAATAAATAGTTTGGAAATCTCATATTATAGCTCATTATTTAGCTATTTTTGTTTTCTATTCCTCTTTCGAGAATTATAAAACGTCTATAAGGGAACTAAAAGAAAACAGTTAATTTACATAAATTTATCAACTAAAATAAACTAAAATAAAAAAAAGGCCTTATTTTGTTGATGATATAGAGAATAAGAGTATTAATAAGAGAAAATAATATTAATTAATTAATATTTTAATGATTCTAAAAGAAATATTTCAAAGCATTGATTAATTATTATTATTTTCTCTGATTTTCTTTTTAATTGCTAGCAATATCTTTATATTTTCTATATTTGAAACTTTGTCAATCCAAAATAGCTTAAATAAAAGCTAAAAACTTATTTATTGTATGCTCTGTGTGTTCTTTTTAAGTATATTGGTACCTAAACATTTCTTTCTTTTATTATATAACGTATTCTTGCTTGTTTCACCTATTTTGACAAATTACTGGTAGCAGCACTGCTCGTCAGTTGTTCTATGTCTTTTATAATATTTGTTGGATTGTATGTGAGACAACCTATTTTATTGGTCATGTTTTGCGTCATAATCCCATTATTGATTGATGTATCAATCTATCAATCATTTACTTCTTTTAGAGTCATTAAGATTTATGTATGATGTGCTGTTGCTAATAATTTCATGCAGTTCATTTTCCCCTTTTGTAGTTAATTATATATCATTTCATTCCAAGCTTTGTATTTGGTTTTCTCTGACTCCATCCACATCTTTATTATTAACCACACCTATGTTTTGTGTTCCTTTTTTGTATGATATTTCTAGATTTCTTACAAACAAAAAAAAGAAAAATGATCTTCAATGTTTCTTTGAGGTTATACTTTTGACGGCAGTACGAAAGAAGATTGTCTTATAGTATCTTATGGGTCTTACAAAATAAGTCTTTTAAAACAGAGATATATTTGTGTATATACTGATTTAGCATGACTGATAGTGGTTACAATTTGGATAAATAATTAAAATGTCCGAATATTTATTTATAAATTTTTTTTTTTGTTATTGTTAATTTATTTTTTTTGTTATTGTTTATTTATTTGTTTCTTTTTTTAATTTATTTTTAATTTATTTTATTCATTACAACAGAAAACATTTTCTTGGATTTCTCACTGGAATGATAACGTTGCATTGATATTTAACCCTGGTTTATTGATTATGTTAGATGATGATAATGGGAAATTATAAGTTAAATCTAAATTGGCTGATTTAGATTCGTAAATTATACCAATCCCTAAATTATTTGTAAATGGTTCACTTTTATATTGATTGAATATTTTAACTAAATTTAAAGTATCAACTGGTTTTTGAAATAATTTTTTCGATTCAAATGAAAATTTTAATCTTAATAATTCATCAACACTATTATAATCATTCTTGAAGAAAATCTTATGGAATATTGGTAGCTTGGTAAAAATTTCAAATTTTTTATTAATAAATGATTCTCCAAATGCGTGAACATCACTTAATTTCTTATTGTTAATATATGTTGGGAATTTCTCAAATAATAATTCTGTTTCCTCTAAATTAGAAAATTTATATGATATTGGAACTTCATTATCAATATTTTTTTTAATTTCAGATTCACTACCAGTATCACTATTACTATTGCTATTATTAGAAAATTTATAGATATTACCAGCTTGGAAAGATGAATGTAAAGTAACTGACGATCCGAAAGTTTTGTACCAATCATTATTGAAGACAAATTTCCAAAAATTGCCCGAAGTTTCAATATTGCTGACTTCATTTAAAATTCTGACTTGTCTTCCACCAGTTGCTTTAAGATTTTGATTAAAATCTCCGTAATTGAAAACATTAATCACAGATTTCTTCAATCCAATCCCTGCACTATTAATAATATCATAATTGGCACCATTTGAAATGTTGAAAATATCATTCACTGATAATGATAACCCAGTGAACGTTCTTTGTTTATAGTCCAAATTTTCAGTACTAACACCAACTACTCCCTGCTTAATAGATTTACTAAATTTGCCTCCATTGATTTCTTTAACATTTAATTTGTTTTCGTTGGTTAAATTGAATATTAAATTACTATTGATATAATTCTTTAATGGTACTTTGTATTGGAGGTTTAATAAATTATCTTTGGCTGTGTCTAATTTACCATTGAATATTACTTCTTCCCCATTACCCCAATAATTCTTATTGTCATATTTTAAATTCAACTCAGCTCTTTCATGATTGTTTGTCTTGGTGACTAATTGCCAATTGTTCTTGTTCTGAGAATTGTCAATATCAATTACAACTTCGGTAGTTAACAATTTATCTGCATCTTTACCTTTCTTTGTAATATTATCAATTTTGATATTATCTTTGACTTTCAATCCACGCAGTTCTAAATTGTTCTTCGTCTTTTTAATTTGTTCAGTTAACGATTCAATAGTGTATAATTTATTTGCTAACAATGGTTCAATTATTGCTGATACGTATCTATCACTGTATTCGCCTGATCCATTAACTACAACTTTTTCCAAGGCAATTGGTTGAGTATATTGTTGATCCAACTAGACATTGGTTAGTATTCTTTCCTTGGTTATAATAATATATTTATTTACTTTAGTTCATTTTACTTACCAATGCTGTTGTTTGAAAGTGCTCACTGCTCATCTTTGATGATTAATATAATTAATAACTCTATATATATAGCAATAATTATGTCTATTAAGGATATAACAAAAATACCAATAATTTTTCACTGTGGATTTTTTCTTCTTTTTTTTTTTGTTTTATTTTCTTAAAGAAATTGTTTAATTTTTTACTGGTTGTAAGAACAAAATTTCCGGGTGTTATTCATAGAACCGTAGTGTTGGCGTTTCTTGATCATGCATATTTTTTTTCAACATCAATTGGTTAAGCTCATGAAATATCATGAAATGGTGATTAATTATGGTTTTTAGTTGGGATTCTGTTGGGTCTTATTTAGTTTTAAATAGTGCTGTTTTAGTTTGCAAAGTGGATTTATAAAATATGTTAAAAGTTGTACACATTTTGAGGTTTTAACATTTTTGCATCAAGGAAAAGCAAGAATTTAATAACACTTTATCATTGCATTATCTGATAAATTCAGGCAATTCTAGAGTGAATTACTCATAATATCAGTATATTGTGCTATTATAGTGTTTTATTTATTTATTTATTTATTTTTTTTTTTTTTTTTTTTTTTTTATAGGTATAGGATATTTTATAGTATGTGGTAATTCTCTTTTTGCAACAATTACAATTACAAAAAAATCAATGAATAAATAAAAAAATGTAAAAATTTGTGCTGACCAAAATAAGATTACTTCTATTAATATCAACCATATTACAAGACTTCTAATAACCAAAAGGTTTGACTCACAACACATTGGCAAATGTTTTTACTCTTATTATCGAGGTTTTAGTTTGATATCTCAAAAAGCAGCTTTAAAACAAGAAAATAATTTAATAAAATATATTTCAACAACAAAAATTAATTACTAAATGAATGAATTTTACTCGAAATTGCGCTAGAATTGTGATTCTCAATACAATGGTTTGCCATTAAATTTCGGTTTGTGAATAAATATACAATGTAAGATCCGTTATATTGGTATATAACATAGAGTGAAAAATATAAAATAACAGTAAATCCAATTTCTTTTGTAAAAGAGTCAATGTATTGGGTATCAGCATATATACTATAAATATAACTGAGAAAATGATGATATCTACTGTATAATTTGTGTAGTTTTAGGCAGTAACGTTTGAATCTTCAGGGCATGTAAGGATGTAGCCTAAATAATGTACGGATGTATTTTCTCATCGCTTTTGTTTATTTTTTTTTCGCGCCAAATACTATTTTGTTTACTTTTTTTTAAATCAAAACAAATCACAAAAGGAAAATATTATAGATACTATTGATTTAAGATAGTATAGGTTAAAGTTATTGATAAACAAATAAAAACAATAACTACAATGAATAATAACCAGAAAAGAAGACATACTATTGGGTATAGGGGGATTTTAAAAGAAAATACCAATAACACTAATAACAATGAAGGATCAAAGTTCCGCAATAGAAGAGTCAGTTTCGCGCCGGAAGTGACATTACATAAAATTAATATATTACCATCCTCTTCTTCAATAGTTAGTGATTCAGAAAAGGAAAATAGTAGTAGTGGTAATAATAATAATAATAATAATAACAATAATGGTGACGAAGATGAAGATCTTGAACGTCTTGAACATTTGTCTCCAATAAGACCGTATTTCAACCCCAATAATAATGAAGAAGACGCCATAAATGACAACCATCAGGATCAAGAAAATTTAGACGAAAGTAACGATGACTACGAAGACGAAGATGCAGGAGACATTCTGTTTAATGAAGATAGTTTAATGGATTTAACACAAATTAAAATCAGCGAAATATTTAAAAAATCGTCTCCTAGTAAATTAACTAAATCTATTGAAGAAGACGAAGAAGAAGATCATGAAGCTACTTTTATTGAAAATAATAATACAGAATTTCCTAAAATTGATTTTCTTTTAAAAGATATTCAAGACGAGGATGTTACTACAGAAATGACTATGGAATTGACCAATATTCAAACTGTTAGTCCACTTAAAGATACGGTTACAACAACAACAACAAAGAAAATTTCAGAGACAATAATTTCCGAAAAAATGCCCCAAAAAAATGAAGAAAAAGAAGAAGAAGAAGAAGAAAAAGAAGAAATTACTACCAATCTTACAATGGAACTCACTAGTATACAAAAAGTATTCAATGGTAGTAATGATAGTAATATCCTTAATAACAATGCCAAAGAAGAGGAGTGTGATGAGACCATGGAATTAACAAAAGTTCAAAATGTTAAATCATCATCATCATTAATACTGCTGAGTAACGATGATACGGAATTAGAAGAAACTATGGAATTAACTACACCAATTACTTTAAAACCTACAGTGATATCGGCCGCAGCTAATGATAATAATATTGAAAAAATCAATCAAAATATCCAGCAACAGCAGCAACAGGAAGAAGCAGCAGAAGAAGAAGATGATGAAGGATCATTTTCGCAAGATGAGAAGACTATGATGAATACTCTTGCTAATAGTATGCTAGCTAAGACAGATCCAATTGCTACTGGAGTCAATATACCAATAACATCATCGCCAATTAGAAATGAACAAGAAGAATCTGATATGGAAATTGATGATGATGATTTTTTAAGTTCACCACAAAAACAAGCCAAATTATTGGAGAAAGTGGAAAAATTAACATTACCATCGCCAACGCAACTATCAACATCACCACTTCGAAAAGCAATGAGTGATTCTAATTCTAATGAAAATACAAAACGGAAAATATTAATTCCAGCCCCGATATTCACTAAGAAACCGAAATTAAATAGTTTAATCTCAGAACCAAGTGGTGGTTTCAAAATTCCGGAATTAAAACATAAGCTTATTGAAGAAGAAAAGGAAACTGAAAAAGAAGAGCAACCAGTTACTGAAAAGGAAGAAAAAGAAGAAATTCCAGCCGCTGAGAATCTGTTCAATGATATATCCAATAATAATGACGAAATACTGGAAGCTAGTTTAGTAGCATTTGATAATTATACACCTGTCAGTATTGATAAATTTTTGGAAGATATCAATGTTAAATTTTTCGATGATATGACTCATGCTACGGTATTATCTTCAACATTATTATCAAACAAATCAAATGATCAATTGGGTGATACGAGTGATAAGGAATGTGAACAGGATGAATATTATGGATTAGGTAATGAACAATTACCAATATTAGAGTTATTAACCTTTGGATGTAAAGAATTACAAAAATCATTAAAAGAAGGACACGAGGTATTTGAAAATCTTTCAAAGGAAACATTAATAGAAAACCCAGCGATAATCAAAGAATTTTATTCCTCTAATAACATAGCCGTTAAAAATAGTATGATGGAACAATTCCAATTAACTAAGAATTATAGTAAAATCGAAGCAACCAAGGTATGGTATGAATGGAAGGGGAAATTGATTGAAGATATAATTATAATTTTACAAAAGAGAATAAAAGAATTAACTGGGCAGAATGAATTATTAAAAGCCAGTGAAGCTGAATATTCTAAATTATTGGAAAATTTAATAATTAAACAAGAAGAAATTGAGACTAAACTAAAGACAAATATTTTCCAAAATAATTTTTTGAAGAAGAATAATTCAGCTAAAGAAGAATTGACAAACTCTAGAAAAGAATTAGTAGAGATAACTAATGAATTAATTGATAAAAACCAAGAATTAAACGATAAAGAGAATCAATTAGGACAATTAACGAAAGAAATCGAGAATAAAAAAGAACTAGTTAATAAATTGAGACTAGAATTAGCAAATAATGAAACTAATTATAAGTTATTACCAAGTTTACAAAATAGTCAAAAAAAATTAAAGCAATTAAACGAAGAATACTCTGAAATAATTAAACAAAATGGGAATTTAATAATTGAAGATATTGATTTAGACAAAGAATTATTAACAATTAAAATGATGAAAAAAACTTTGAAGGAAGAATCAGAACAATTCCTATTAATTAAATTAAACTATTCAATGGAAGTGAAAGAATTGATTTTTAGTGATGGGTTTAAATTCAATTCAAGAATCAATAATTGCGAATCATTAAATGAATTAATGAAAGAATTTTTCAAATCAACAATCAATAAGATAGATAGTAACAATAGGATTAAAATAATTCAAAATTTGTTGAGAACGTTTGAAAAATTATTTAATAAGTTATATTACTTGTCCATTACATCAAGAGGGAAATATGAAATTATTAATGACGGATGCTTAAAAATCAATTTAATGATTAAAAATAATTTTAAAGATTTGAATAGCGAACGTAAATCATTGACTATTAACTTACAGCCTACCATTATTAACATTTAGAAATAATAATAACTAATTATTTAATTAGTTACTTAATACATGTCTCTTTTCTTTCTTGATATTATTTATTCATGTAATACTGAATATATTTGCAATTCGGCATATGATCCATTATACTGGGGTACAGAAATGCTTGGTACTGCCTAGAATCCTAAGCAAGAATATCTAACAATAAACTGAACCCTCAATCAAAAAAAATAAAGTGAAATTAATGTGTATCATCACATCGAGGCATTTGAGCAGTTTCAGGAGTTTTGACGTTAAGTAGATCTGTAGTTAATTTGAATTTGTTAGAATTTAAAAATAGCTATTCTACTGGAACAATTCATGCTGAAATTGTGGGTTAAAAATTTTTTTGTATACCGTGAAATAGTTTGGTTCGCCTAACTTCTTGAGCCGGTTTTATGGAAACTCTTTTGAAAGAAAAAAAACGTGAAAAATCCATAGGAAAACTTGGACCAACCGACTTTTAGGATCAAACAGATATAAAAAAAAATCCATTTATTATTAGCAATAAAGCTTGTTGATGAAAAAATTTATATGAATATATATATAAATATATATATATATAATATAATATAATATAATATCATATAATATGATATAAAATAAATACTGTGATATCGAACTTTTCTAGAGAAAAGTGAGAGAACGAAATACCAACAATTACTACGGAGCATAATTATGGTAGTATGCTTAGGATGATCTGAAGAAAGAAAATTAATTTGCTCAAAGTACCATCTATAAGATATCGATATCCAAGGGAAGTAAAGTAGTGTTTGCAAACCATTTAAAACAGAGAAATTTCATTTTTAGGATAAAGTGAAAAAATCTATACTGTAAAAAATTAATTTTATTTTATTTACTCCTATTAACGGTTATTAACAATGGTGCTACCGTACACAATTTTTTTTTTTCTTCGTGCATGCAAAAAAATTATGAAAATTTCAATTCTAACATCTCTCAAGTGGTAGCTCAAAAATTAATAGGTGAATGGGTCCCTGTTTTTTTAAAAAATGGGTGTGTGTGCTTTATTTAGAATTATGACATAGATTAGGAAAAGCCAATTTTAATCATATATATATATCACTAAGTTTCCTCAAAAATCTATATTATTTCTTAAATCGTATCTTTATTGTCTTCCCCTTTCCTTTTTTTCTGTAAATATCTAATATTAATAATAGAACATTAATATTTATAGAATAATATATTAACAGCAACAACAATAATAATACAACATGCAAATTAATCAATTAACTGCAATAGTATTTACTGCTCTTCTTGCCACAGAAATAGTTGATGCAAGAACTACCAAGAGCAGATCAAGTTCTTCTTCAAGTTTATTTTCTAGTTTAAAAAATTTAGGAAGTTCTTCTGTAAGTGTGGCTGGAACCAAATCAACCAAATCAACCAAATTAAGCAAGTCAACCAAATCAACAAACACAAAATCTAGTAAAAAGTCAAGTAACACTAAAAAAGTAACTGCATCTAAAACAAAGTCATCTGCTGATATTGTGAATGGTGACTCGGTGAAAACTAAGACTAAAGCTAAAACTGCTACTAGAAAAACAACTACCCTTGGACGTACCACTAATACTGGAGCAACAGCTACTAAGAAACATAGTACTAATACCGCAGCAACAGCTACTAAGAAACATAGTACTAATACTGTAGCAACAGCTACTAAAAAACATAGTACTACTGATGCTGAAGCAACCACTACCAGCAAACATCATAGCACTACTGATGCTGAAGCAACCACTACCAGCAAACATCATAGCACTACTGATGCTGAAGCAACCACTACCAGCAAACATCATAGCACTACTGATGCTGAAGCAACTACTACCAGCAAACATCATAGTAGCACTAGTGATAATGAAGAAACCACTACCAGCAAACATCACAGTACTGATGCTGTTACTACTGATGAAGACGATGTTGCTGTTAGTAGTACCAAAGCCACAGGTGATATGGTCAAAAGTGGATTTAAGAAAGTCGTTGAAAAGGTTCAATTTGTCGGTGGTGGTCTTCTTCTTGTTAATGGGGTTTATGATCTTCTTGCCACTAACGCTGATGGTGATGTCGTTACATCAACTTATACCTCAGCAATTACTGCTTCCTTAGACGATTGTCAAGTTGCCGGAGTTACATCTGGTGTTGATTCATCTGTTATCAGCAGTGCTTCAGCTGCTTGTATTGCTGCCGGAAGTACCATTGAAGCCGACGCGTTATCCTCAGTCTATGAATCAGTAAGTTCTTCAGTTCTCGCTAGTGCCACTGATTCAGATACTGCTACTGCTACTTCTAATAAAGAAGAATATGTCACAAGCACTGGTGAATCTCAAGCTGACAGTGTTGCCGATGATGATGGTGAGGATGTTGAATATGTCACATCTTCTTAAAACTCACAATCTCTATTTTCTTTTTTTTATCTCATTCCCATACAACAGTTTTTTTTATAGATCTTATGTCCATTACATCATTTTTACATCATTTAGAAACAAATATATAATTATACTTCATGTTAAAATCATTTAAAACCAATTTTTTGCTGTAGTTATTTACAAAGAAGAAAGAGAAAAAAAAAGATAATCTATGAATGTATTGACACTGACTGAAATAAATAAGTGAAAATGATAGAAGAAAGAAAACTGGAAAAAATTAGTAATATATGAAATGAAGCAAAAAGAGAGAGAGAGAAAAAAAAAAGAAAACTAGTATTATATAGAAGATGTGGCAGCAACTGAAACGGTTACAATATTTGTAGCTTACTGTATTGGTTCAGCTGCACTTTTAGATAATGTAACGGTTACAATTTCTTTAACTTTTTGTTGAACAGGCTGTGTTGGCTGAACAATGGTAGTAACAGCAGCAGTAGCAGTAGCAACACTAGCGACATTGTAAGTTTGAATTTGAACAGCACCACCTGTGGCAACACACTGTTGTGAAGCACTTTGAATGATCGAGGTAGCAATGGAACCTGAAAGACCAGCAATTTGACAATTATCAGTTAAAGACATTTGAACCATAGATGTGGCATAAGAAGTTGTATCTTCACCAGCCGAATTTTTACCAATCATTGGAATCACCATTTGAGCGGCAAAGGCAACCATACCGGCAGCATTAATATATTGTAAAGTTTTGTCATTAAAGAATCCACCTTTTTTAACTTCCCCTTCAGCAACGGTTCCAGGTTCGGCTTTGTCACCAGCAGCTTTGTCACCAGCAGCTCCAGCTTTGACTGATTCATCATTGGTCCCCGCTTTAGTAGTAGAGCCAGTATTGGTGTCGCCAGTCTCAGGTTTTGCAATATTAGTTTCAGCTTTCGATGCGGCAGCAGGAACACTGCTATCAACTTTTGAAGGAGAATTATTTTCAGGTTTTGACGAGTCTAAATTAGTATTGGTTTTAGCAGAACCAACCTGCTCAGTTCCTTTAGCAGAGCCAACATTCTCAGAACTAGTTCCTGCTTTAGCAGAGCCAACCTGCTCAGCACTCGTTCCTGCTTTAGCAGAACCAACATTCTCAGCACTAGTTCCTGCTTTAGCAGCAGAACCAGAAAGTGCATTTGGAGTCGATATAGCTTTTGGCGCAGAATTAGTAACAACTTTTGGAGAATTAGTAACAACTTTTGGAGAGTTTGTAACAACTTTTGGAGAATTAGTAACAACTTTTGGAGAGTTAGTAACAACCTTTGGAGCAGAATTGGCGGCCAATTTTACAGCTTGTTGCTGCTTTTGCGTATTCTCGATATTCTTCAAAGTGGCAGCACCACTATTACCAACGACTAAATTTTTAGTATTTGAAGATAATTTAGAAGCACTATCGCCAATGCTTTTGAAAACTTTTGAGCTGGGTAAACTCTTGAGCCCCTTACCGAGATTAAACGAGGACAACATGTTCCCAAAACCTCGTTTAAGAAGGGGCACATTATGAGGACTATTTGAATGCTGGATCGAAGCAGTGCTTGCTTGGAATATGAATAAAGCTATATAAAGTAAGAGTTCGAATTTCATTATTGGTAACTATTCAGTTAAAAGATTTAAAAGATTCAAAGAAAAAAAAAGAGCAGGAAATTCAAAATAAAGAATGGGAAACAGTCATTAATAAATGATTTTATTTTATTTGAATGGATACTATCAACATTTTTATAGGGTTCAATGGGCATTTATGGGAAAAAAGAGAAAAATTCTATTGATGCATGCTGAAAATCACGGCGATTTTTTATTTTAACGGTATGTCACAGAGCCTCACAAAAACTCCTACAACTTGCAAAATTGCAAAATTGCAAAATTGCAAAATTGCAAAAAAGTCAATAAGAAAGTCTATACAATTCGCTATTACGATTCAAATGTGACATAATATAGCCCGATAATCGACTATTGTGCTTGAAATCACCGTCCACGTGATTGGGGAGTAAATTGTTGACAATTTTTTGTTGATAATTCTTAGGAGAGTGGCAATCACATGACCAGTATTTTTCGGATTTGTTGAAAATAACAAATTTCGGGCAAAAACCACGAAATAAAAAATTTTATAGGTGAAATATTGAATGGAACTGGAAACTGCTAACCAACAAAAAAAAGAAATTATATATTGCTTGATAGAAAATCTCCAAAAAAAACAAAAAAAAAAAAAAAATGCTCAGTAATAAACAAAACATTATCAGATCTATTGTTTTTAAAAGAAGCGCCAAAACAGTATCCCCATGTAAAAAGTTCTTGAGCACAGGGTCAGTAGTTGGGATTAATAATAAATTCGACCAACAACAATTGATAAATAGATATAAAGAAAAATTACAACAAAAGGCGCAAGAATTGGGCGTTAGCAATTTAGATGAGTTGAAAGAAAAATTAAAAGATGATATCATCAATAAAAAGAAAGATATGAATAAAATCGATGTATTGAAGCAGTTGGATGATTATTTGGAGAAAAGTGAAGAGGCTGGAGCAGGCGCCTTTGGCGCCAGCAATGTTATCAAGATCAACAAACCGTTGAAGAAACTAGACAGCAAGACCGAAAAGGCGCCACCTTACAAAACATTGAATTCATACATTGATGCGCTCAAGGTCCAAGAGCTATCCAAGGATGAAATTGGGTTGATTTGGCGGGCAAGATTTCAAGGGAAAGAAAACCAGTTATGCTCAGTGATCGACTACAACCAAACATACAAGGAATTGAAGGACACAGCCAAACAAAACCCGAATTTCTTGTTGCCGTTGAAAAGAGAAGGTCAAGGCCACGAGCTTCAGTTTGTTCAATGGATCTTCACGGGGCCAAAGACAACACACGTTATAATGACGAGTTTGGCGGAGTACAAATTGCACGGGGAGTTTGCCAAACCACATACTACGTTAACGTTCCACGAAGAACTCAAGAATTTAAAGAATATCGTGTTAATGAACGGGCTATTAGAAAGCGACAGCCTTAGTTTGGACCAAGTGCAAGTATTGATATTGAATTTACAGGCGTTTTACGGAGGGCTCTCGAAAGATGGCAAAGAGGACAAACTAAAACTATTGCAAGCGTTTAACAAAGGAACTGAAGACTTTAGTATTGAAAAATTAGTTAAAGAGTCTGAAAAGCTTGAATTGTAAAAGCCAAAAAAAGAAAAGAGGAAATATAGGTTTAGATCGAACTTGATCTAAGACACATGTAAATATGTATGAAAATTTTTTAGTCTAGCAAAGGGAAACTCCCTATTCCTTTTTACTCGATTTATAAAAATCCACTAGTAGCCAAAGCTTAAACATGGTAACAATAAAAACATTTTGAAATGGTCGTAAACAAATGTAAGATAAAGGTAAACAGTATTGCAAATAGCAAGGGGATTGCAAATTGCAAGTACTACAAGGTCACAAATAGTATCAAAATACTATCAAAATAGTATCAACCATACTATCAAAATAGTATCAAAATACTATCACATACTATCAACATATTATCAAAATAACAAGAATATCAAAATACTATCAAAAACACTCACAATACTGTCACAATACAAGGTATATACAATATCGCAATCATATCATCATACAATACATATACAATATACAACAGACCGATTTTCCTTAGCAGAAAACGGTCATTTTCAACAATTTTTCTCCAACCAAAAACCAATTTTTGTGTTTTTTTTGTTGGGGGAAAATCTTTTTTCCTAGTAGAGCGAATTTGCCATAGTAAAAGTCGTCCTATAGCTGATGTTGAACTGCTGTGGGTCTCTAAGTTTTTGTTTGAGGAAAAATTTTTCCCTTTTAAATTTTTTCTTTGGGAGAAATCAAATCGATCCAAGAAAAAAAGATAAAAAAAATTTTTTTAGTGTTTTTTTTTAGGATTATTTGTTTTTTTAGGATTTTTGTTCTATTTTATGATAAATATCCTCGATATTCTTTTCCAATCAAAATTATCTTAAATGAATTTCTAATTTCTGATTTTTTAATTTTTTTTTTTTTTTGATTCCTTTTCTATTTCTCTTCTATTTCTTTCCACATCTATTTCTTCAATACTGTGATATTCTTTCTTATTTCAATATCTATTACTAACGTCATTTAAAGATCAATCAATCAATTGCTTTAATAATTTGGTTATTATAGTATATTCTGTTTATTTATCTTCTCCTCTTTCCCCCTTGGTTTTTTTTATCGTTAGAAAAATAAAATATAAAATAACCAGCTAGATAAACGAAGGTTGTAATATCTCGGAACATTTACTAGAAAGACAAATAGTATCATTTACTTGTTTTTTATTAAGGTATTTTAAGGTATTTTATTGTGCTCGTCAATTGATATCACATATCAATCAGTCAATCCACTAATTAATAACTATCGGTATATATTAGACTCTTCGCCCGTCGTTAATTTTTGTTATTAATTATTGTATCCAACAAAAACTCTAAAATCACAACAAAAATATTAACCATATAAATAAAAAAAAAAAAATTTTTTTTTAACAATGGCTAGTCCTTCAATCAGACCTTTCACTATAACTCACGGTTCCATAGAGACCAATTTTCTTATTCCTACTACCACCTATTTTGCCGCTACTCAATTAAAAGACCAGTTCTCCAAATCCTTGCCAGCTCCTACCGAGGATTTCTCTGGCGACGAAGAACCAGCTTCTTCGGTTGAATTGTTAGGAAAGTTCTTGGGTTTTGCCGCTGACCTTGTTGATCCGAATGTTTCCGGGTTGTTCGATGATGTTCTTAAATTGGCGCTTAATGAATTTGAAATCACCTACTTGAATAATAATATTAAAGATATTCATTCTTTAGCTTCCGAGTTGCTCGATGATGATGAAAAGCATCCTACCACTGTTGATAAAGTTAAGAAAAATGTCATTAAAAACTACATTAAATCCAAACATGTTCTTAATTCTTCCTTCAAAAAATCCAGATCGGCCTTGCTCGCTGCTGGCGCTTCCGACGACGCTAACCCTGACAATGTTAAAATCTTCACTATATTCGGTGGTCAAGGTAACACCGAAGACTACTTTAATGAATTGATTGAATTGTACGATGTCTATAATCCTTTGCTCGTTGATTTCGTTAAAACCATTGATGAAAAATTATCTCATTTGGTTGCCACCATACCTGGCGCTAACAAAATTTTCACTGAAGGTCTTGAGTTGATCAAATGGTTGAGCAATCCTGACTCTATCCCTGATGATGATTACTTATTAGCTGTACCGGTCTCTTGCCCTCTCATTTGTGTTATTCAAGTTTGCCACTACGTTATCACCGCTAAGATCTTGGGGTTGACTCCTGGTGAATTAAGAGATTCCTTCAAAGGTACTACTGGTCATTCTCAAGGTATTATCACTTCTATTGCTATCGCCTCTGCTGACTCTTGGAATTCTTTTGTTGAGAACTCTCTTAAAGCTATCAGCACCCTTTTCTTTATTGGGTTGAGATGCTCTCAAGTTTACCCAAACCACTCTTTGCCTCCTTCTATTTTCCAAGACTCTATTGAAAATAACGAAGGTAAACCTACTCCAATGTTGTCTGTTCGTGACTTGTCCATTGACCAAGTCCAGTCCTTCATTGACAAGACTAACGCCCATTTAACTAAAGATAAACATGTTGTCATTTCTTTGGTCAATGGTGCTAGAAATTTGGTGGTTTCCGGGCCTCCAAAATCTTTATACGGTTTGAATTTGGCCCTTAGAAAGGCAAAGGCTCCTTCTGGTTTACAGCAGTCAAGAATTCCTTTCTCTGAAAGAAAATTGAAATTCTCTAATCGTTTCTTACCAATTACTACTCCTTTCCATTCTCATTTATTAGATGATACTTTTGATATCATTAAATCTGACTTGCTCGAAAATAATATTGAATTCTATTCTAAAGATTTGAAAATCCCAGTTTTCGACATCCATAATGGTGCTGATTTTAGACAATTCGATGGTGATTCTTTAGCTATGAGAGCCGTTACTTTAATCACTAAATTAACAGTCAATTGGGAAGTCGCTTGCGATCAATTACCAAGCATCACCCACATTGTTGATTTCGGTCCTGGTGGATCCAGTGGTATTGGTTCTTTAACCCACCGTAATAAAGAAGGTACTGGTGTTCGTATTATTATCGCTGGTTCCCTTGATACTAGCGGCGCTAGCGGGGCTAATAACAATAACAATAATGAAATCGGTTACAAACAAGAAATTTTTGATCATGATGTCTCAAAGATTAAATTTGCTCCAAATTGGTTTAATGAATATAAACCTACTTTGACTAAAAATTCTAATACTGGCCAAGTTTATATCAATACTAAATTCTCTAAATTATTAAGTAAACCTCCACTTATGGTTCCTGGTATGACTCCTTCTACTGTTGATCCTGAATTCGTCACTGCTACTTTGAATGCTGGCTACCATATCGAAATTGCCGGTGGTGGTTATTTCGATTCTAGATCTTTCCAGGCCGCTTTGGAAAAAGTTTCTAGTAATGTTAAGCCTGGTAATGGTATTGGTATTAACTTGATTTATGTTAATCCAAGAATGTTGCAATGGGGGATTCCTTTAATTAAAACTTTGAGAGATAACAATTTCCCAATTCAATCTTTGACTATTGGGGCTGGTGTCCCATCTCTTGATGTTGCTACCGAATATATTGAAACTTTAGGATTAACTCATTTGGGTTTAAAACCTGGTTCTATTGATGCTATTAATCAAGTTATCACTATTGCCAAGGCTCATCCAACTTTCCCAATTGTTTTGCAATGGACTAGTGGTAGAGGTGGTGGTCACCACTCTTTTGAAGATTTCCATCAACCTATTTTACAAACTTACTCAAGAATTAGATACTGTTCAAACATTATTTTGATTGCTGGTTCTGGATTTGGTTCTGATGAAGATACTTATCCTTACTTAACTGGTGAATGGTCTACAAAATTCAATTATCCTCCAATGCCATTTGATGGTTTCCTTTTCGGTTCTCGTGTCATGATTGCCAAAGAAACAAAATTATCTCTTGAAGGTAAACAATTAATTGCTGCTGCTCCTGGTGTTCCTGACGCTGAATGGGAAGGTACTTATAAAAAACCAACTGGGGGTATTATCACTGTTAGATCTGAAATGGGTGAACCAATTCATAAAGTTGCCACCAGAGGGGTTAAATTATGGGCAGAAATTGATAAGGAGTATTTCTCTTTGAAACCTAAAGAATTAGTCGCTAAATTACAACTCAACAAGAAGAAATTAATTAAACAATTGAATGCTGACTTCCAAAGACCTTGGTTTGGTGAAAACGAATCAGGTCCTTGTGATATTAATGAAATGACTTACTCTCAAGTTACTGCTAGACTCTTGGAATTAATTTATTATGCTCCTGATAATGAATGGTTAGATCCATCAATGAGCAAATTATTATTTGATTGGTTAATCAGAATTGAAGAGAGATTTTTAACTACTGACAGTAAATCTATTCTTTATATCCTCAAGTTACGTGCTAACCCAATTGAAGAAATTAAATTCTTGGAAGACGCTTTCCCACAATCTAAGACTCAATTAGTCAATGCTTATGATTACAATTATTTCTTAAAATTATGTGCTAATCCAATGCAAAAGCCTGTTCCATTCATTCCTGTTTTTGATGAACGTTTTGAAACTTATTTCAAGAAGGATTCTCTTTTCCAATGTCAAAACTTAAAATTTGTTCCTGATCGTGACATTCAAAGAACTTGTATTTTACATGGTCCAGTGGCTACTCAATTCACTAACAAAGTCAATGAACCAATTAAAGATTTATTAGACAACATCAACAGTGGTTTAATTGATAAATTATTAGCTGAATATTACAACAATGACAAGTCCAAGATTCCTCAAGAAGAATACTTTGGTGGTGCTGATTTAGTGGCCCTCAAATCCCATCATGATGTTTGTCCAGATCTTCATGCTGAGGTCACTGATGATAAGATCATTTACAAGATTGGTAAAGTGGTTCCAAAGAATTTGACTAAATGGTTGCAATTATTAGCTGGTAATACTAAAAACTGGAGATTTGCTTTCCTTACTAGTAAATATTTTGTCCAAGGCAAGAATTACATTGATAATCCAATTAAATCATTACTTGCTCCATTTGCTAATGCTTTCATTGAAATTGACTATCCTAATGATGCTTCTAAAACAGTGATTAAATTATTTGATTCTTCAGCTTCTACTTATAAGAAATTGATTGAAATCAAATTATTAGAAGATGGCTCCACTATTGAATTATTACTCTTCACTCATAAAAACTTTGATAACAAATTATTACCATTACAATTACTCTACACTTATAATCGTGAAGATGGGTTTGCTCCAATCTTGGAAAAGATGGAAGACCGTAATGAAAGAATTAAACATTTCTACTGGAAATTATGGTTTGGTGAAGCCACTCCATATGTTAATGATTTTGATTTACACACTACCGTTTTTGGTGAAGAATTGAAAGTTACCAAGGAGAATGTGGCCGAATTTGCTCATATTGTTAAGAACACTAACGATTACTGCAACAATTACGCTCCAATGGATTTCGCTATGGTTCTCGGTTGGGAGAAACTTATTAAAGCTATTTTCCATAAGAGTATTGATGGTGATATTTTAAGACTTGTTCATTTAAACAATTCTTTTGAAATTAAAACCAAGAATCCTCTCAAGATTGGTGAATCTGTTAAATCTGGTTCTGAAGTTATTTCTATTATCAACAGTGCTAGTGGTAAACAAGTTAAAGTCTTGGGTAAAATTGTTCGTTACGATCCAGCTACCGATAAACTTGGTGAACAAGTCTTTGAAGTTATCACTGAATTCTTTTTCAGAGGTAATTACACTGATTTTGAAAACACTTTCAATAGAATTACTGAAAAACCTGTTCAAGTTCATTTGAAATCTTTAAAGGATATTGCTGTGCTTAAATCTAAGGAATGGGTTCAATTTGATGATGATGATTATGATCTTTTAGGCAAGGTTTTAACTTTTGAATGTGTCACTGAATTAACTTATAAAAACGAGAAAGTTTTCTCCTCTGTTAATACTCGTGGTAAGATTTTATTAGAATTACCAAGCACTGAAATCATTCAAATTGGTGAAGTTAATTATGAAGCCTTAGAATCTTACGGTAACCCAGTTGTTGATTACTTCAGTAGAAATGGTAATAGTATTGAAGAAACTAAACTCTTTGATGCTCCAATTTCTTTAGCTTGTTCTGATCCTATCTACTTGCCAGGTTCTAATCAACCATATGGTATTATCTCTGGTGATTATAATCCAATCCACGTTTCTCCAATTTTTGCTAAATATGTTGACTTGCCAGGTACTATCACTCATGGTATGTACACTTCTGCCACAGTTCGTGCTCTTGTTGAATTATGGGCCGCTGATAATGTTGCTGAAAGAGTTCGCGCTTACAAAGCTAACTTCACAGCTATGGTTTTACCAGGTACTGAATTAACCACTGAATTGGAACATATTGGTATGATCAATGGTCGTAAGATTATTAAGATCAGTACTAAGAATGCCGAAACTGGTGAATTAATCCTTGATGGTACTGCCGAAATTGCTCAACCAGTTACTACTTATCTTTTCACTGGTCAAGGTTCTCAATCTCAAAATATGGGTATGGACTTGTACAAGACTTCCCCAATTGCTAAAGAATATTGGGATAGAGCTGATAAGCATTTATTAAAACAATACGGGTTTTCTATCTTGGAAATTGTTCAGAAAAATCCTAATGAATTAACTGTTTATTTCGGTGGGGTTAAAGGTAGACAAATTAGAAAGAATTATATGGATATGACTTTTGAAACTGTTGATGCTAATGGTAAATTGAAATCTGAAAGAATTTTCAAAGAAATTACTACTAGTTCTAAATCTTACACTTTCAAATCACCAACTGGTTTATTATCTGCTACCCAATTTACTCAACCTGCTTTAACTTTAATGGAAAAGGCTGCTTTTGAAGATTTGAAATCTAAAGGTTTAGTTCCAGAAAATGTTATCTTTGCTGGTCACTCTTTAGGTGAATATTCTGCCTTGACCGCTTTAGCCAATGTTATGCCTGTTGAATCTTTAGTTGAAGTTGTCTTTTACCGTGGTATGACCATGCAAGTCGCTGTTGAAAGAGATGAGCAAGGTAGATCTGATTATGGTATGATTGCTTGTAATCCTTCCCGTATCAACAAGACTTTCAATGATTCTGCTTTGAAATTTGTCGTTGAAAGAATTGCTACTAGAACTAAATGGTTACTTGAAATTGTTAACTTAAATGTTGAAAATCAACAATATGTTGCTGCTGGTTCTTTGAAAGCTTTGGATACTTTAACCAATGTCTTGAATTTATTCAAGATTAAGAAGATCGATATTGTTGAATTACAAAAAGAATTATCAGTAGAAAAAATTGGCCAATATTTGGATGATATTATTGATGAAGTTGCTAAGAAATCTACTGAAAAACCACAACCTATTGATTTACAAAGAGGTTTTGCTTGTATTCCATTGAAAGGGATCTCTGTGCCATTCCATTCTTCTTACTTGAAAGGTGGTGTTCAACCATTTAAGAAATTCATCTTGAAGAAGATTGATAAGAATGCTGTTAACACTGATAAATTAACTAAGAAGTATATTCCTAATTTAACTGCTAAACCATTCGAAGTCACTAAAGAATATTTCGAAGATGTTTACAAATTAACTGGCTCTGAACAAATCAAACATGTTATTGATAACTGGGAGACTTATCAAAACAAATAAATTTAATTTTTTTTTATAATAAGACAACGACTTTTATATATTAGTTTTTTTTCCTCATTAATATTTATTTTATTTATCAATAATATATTCCTTATATTAAAAAAACAAAGAAAGTATTGTAGTGATCAATTACTATCGTCTTGCTCTTTGAGTAGCGATTTAATTATTAGATATTTCACATTTTATTAATGATTTATAATAAATACTAGCTCAACTACTCATTCTAAACATGTTTACAATATCAATTAATTCATTTATTTCCTTCTTAATCATCAATGAATCACAAATTGTTAATCACAAATTGTTAATCGCAAATTGTTAAACAAAAATTGTCAAACAAAAATATTAGTACTAGTAAAAATAGTATATAGGAAAATTTCCCGATGTAGTAAAATGTAAATATTGAGGAATTGCTTCAATCATGCATGGCTAAACATTTTCGCTTTTACAACAAAAAAAAGTGATATATAGAGATTAATCTCATCCTAAAATAAAATAATTTTTCTAATTTCTTCTCTCTCTCTATTCCTAATTATTCTCTCACACCAAATATTTATTTTTTTCCCTTCTGATCTTGCTAATACGTTTCTTTGCAATAATAAATAACTAATAACTATGAGCCATACAGTGTTTGATAGTTTGTATAATGATTATACTCCTCAAGATTTATCATATGCTCAAAATGCTGAAAAGTTCTCTTCGGTAGATTTTTATGAGAATTACTATGCTAACCATCATAAGAAATCAAAATCTTTAAACATTAATACTACTCCTGTGGTTGCTGCTGGTCCAGCTACTACTGCTAATAGAAACACTATCTTTGGCGCTGAGAAATTCTCATTTGAAAGACAATCAACAAGCGCCAATGGCTCCAACAATTTCTCTAGAAATTCTTTGACGACAGAATCTGCCAGTAATATTGGCAGTAATCCTGCCGTGACCCCATCAACAACAGCAACCACGGTTTTCGGTCATTCTCCTAGTAAGTCAGTGACTTTTGCGCTTGAAAATAATCAAGAACATGAATTAGCGCCAATTGAAGCAATCGACCAAAAACACTTTATTGCCGCTAAGAAATCTTTAAGTGATCTACTTCCTAAATTACCACCTATTGATGTTAACCAACAGTTATCGATCCCAACAATAGCTTCACCAATTGTTGAAAACAATCCTCATCAAGCTTTTGACAATCCATATTCAAAGAAAGTCTTAGGCTCTTCGGATATTCTCACTAATAGCAACAACAATGTCAGAGAAAATGAACCAAAAAACCGCCATCAACCACAGCGTTCAATGGACGATTCTTCTTTTAATAAATATTCCCTGAACCATATTGGCGCTATTAATCCTGTGTATGACTTTAATGAAATCAAAATGTTGAATGCTGATGCTACTACAAAAGATGACATTGAAATATCTTTAGGAACATACAATGCCAAAAAAAATAAAAAGAAGAAAACTCATTTCAAATTTTTGAAGTCGCTATTCTCTCACAAGAAAACATTATCTTCTAATAACAATAATGCTGCTAATGAGAACAGCCACCAACGGAAACAACAACAGAAAGGCCATAAGAAATCTTATACTGCATTAGGAATAGTCACTCAAGATAATTATCACAGCAGCAGTAATAACAATAATAATAATAACTTCTTGATGCCTCCAATTCATCACAATAATAATAGCAATGAATTGAGTATCACTAAGAGTAATGAACGCGATTATAATGAAAGCATTTTAACCATTGATCGAGAACAAGATAATAATTCTTTAAAGAAATCTTTTAGTCATATCCCTGAAATTCCAGCCGCTGCACCAGCACCAGCACCAGCTACAGCTACAGAAACCGGCGCTGGAGCTGTTGGTCAAGCTACCATTGGTGCCATTGGTGCTATTGCTCAAAGTGTTGGTCAAGCTGTCGCTGGAGCCACTGTAAATGGCAATGCTAGACCTGAATCTAAAATCATGCATAATTATGAAAATAGACCTCAAAGCCCAGAACTGGCGACTGATAGTGTGGTTGCTTCTACTATTCAATCAAAAGAACAAACTATTAACCATGGTAATTTCTCTACCAATGATGCTAAAGGTTTATTAGTCTTCTCTACCGATCCAAATAATAACAATGGCAATGATAATAATAATACTTCTGCTAATGATGTTAATCCTTATGCTATTATGGCTAATAATGATAATTTCAAGCCTATTGATTCTTCAATTCATCAACCAGTGGCCGTTCCAGATAATGTTCCACCAATAGTGCCACCAAAAGACTTTCCAGTTGCTAATGCTGGATCATCAGCTCCATCAAAGGTTCCGCCAATGGCTACACCATATGCTAATTTATATTCACATGCTAGAAATTTCACCATTGATAGTACTACCACTAATAGTTCTATCGATGGTGGTAGATACTCATCAATTAACGACTCTTTCTCATTATCAGATTCTACCAATACCAATAAAAATAATCAAGATTATGAGTATGCTAGTTCCAAGAGTAATAGCGGTGGTTATAACACTGATAATAATGGGATAACTTCTGAGACTTCAAGTATTGAATCAATGTCTACAATTGAAGATTCTAAAGTGAAACCAGTAGTTGATGAAAGTATGATAACTACTACTACTAACCAAGGAGAATTTGACTTCACTGTGAATACTGATTATTCCTTAGCCAGTGAAATTGAAAGAACAAATAGAATGGCCATTAACAATAATTCTGATAGCAGATCAAGCAGTATTAATTTTAATCTCCAATCAACATCATTCTTTAATGACAATGATGACGATGGCAGCAACAACAACAACAGAAATATTTTGACTCCGGTTTTAGAACAAAGCGAGAATGAATCTCAAATGACTAGAAATAGTAGTTTGATAAGTGGATCCACTGCAACAGATGAATCGTTCGACGAAGATAATGATGAAAGATTAAGATTCTGTAATAAAGTCAGTCAATCAGCCCTTGCTAGTCGTGGTAGTGAAATTGAATCTTTAAGTCCATCAACTGGTAATCTGCCACAAACTTTAAACGCTGCTGATTTTGTTGAACCTAAATCTCCAATCAAACCTGACGACACTAATGAGTATGAAAGTTTAATTTACACTTACGAAGAAGCCGATGATGATGATGACGAAGAAGAAGAGGATGCTGATAAGACTTTACAATTAGCCAAAGAATTAGATGATTTTGGTAAAAAGGATGAAGGTAATGCGACAGCTGACTTTGATAATAATCCATACTCATCTTTTATCGATGATCAAGTGTTGGTTGAATCTAATGTTAATGATAATAATAATAATAATGAAGACAATTATTTCAAAGATATTGAAGACATGACTGACAAGCCAGAAAAGGCAGCTGTTACAGTTCCAGCGGCTAGCAATAACAGAGTGTTTTCATATGCTAGTAGTGCATACACAGATGAAGGAGCTGGATTCTCTAGAATGAATAGTGTATCAAATCAAAGAGAATCTACTAAACAATTAGAATCAGTTCAAGAAAGTAATCCATATATTGAACCTGAACGTGTTTTAAAAGTTACCAACATAGCTGAAGAAGAAGAAGAAGAAGAAGAAGAAGAAGAAGAAGAAGAGGAAGAAGTTGGTAACAAGAGAAATTTCTCATTTGCTAGCAGTATTCAATCACATTTACAGTTTGAGAAAAATGCTAAAGTAGATAATAATATTAAACTAGGATTATTACTAGAAGACGAAGAAGAAGAAGCCGGTGGTAATAGAAATTTCTCAATGAGTACTTCATCTGTGATTTATTTCAGTGATAGTGATTTAATCAGAAGATCACAATTCCCAAGTGCACAAAGCTCAGTGATCATTAAAAAGGGTGGAAATGGTAGTTCAGATGGCTGGGAAAGTTATGAAGAAGAGGATAGATTATCAGAACATGAATCAGTGTCAAGTGCCGACACTTTATTGCTGGCGGTGAATTCTTTATACAAAGAATACATTCATAGAAGAGGATGCGAAACTATTCAAGAGGTGTGCACCAAGCATTCATTATCGTTACCAGAAGCGGTCAAACAATTAAAAATCGAGCAAGAAATCGATGATCAATTAAAACTGATCCATCCCAATGCAGATTCTGAAAAGATGCATCCTTTTGCTAAATTTTTAAATGGTAATGTTAACAAGAATACAAACACTAACAAAAGAGCCTCTTATGGTTATATGTAATTTATATAGATCTATATACAATTCAGTACAATTTTTATTTTTACTATCATCCATTGGCCAGTAGCAATGCATGTATTTACAGTATTATTACAAAGATCACCAATTGAAGATTGCCTTTACACTTGCCAGTTGTTTTTTAGAATTTTTTTATTATATATTGATTGAATTCATAGAATATGCATTATTTGATTATATAGAAGAAGTTTTTTGTTTAAAAAAAAGAAAGAAATTAATCTAACCAATATAATCGAATCTTTCTTGTTTTTCTTTATTAATTGATTGACTATTTGAAAAAAAAAATATTATTTCATCACCCATTTATTTCATCTTCTTTTAGTTACTGATTTTTTTTCATATTTGTATTGATAGTAAATTGTTGTGTTGTTGAATTGATTAGTATATCTTCATTTTTCATTTTTGTTTTTATAATTGAATATAATAATGTCTAATAAATTTAATGGTGTTCTGGTTTTAATTCTTCAACGACGAACCAGTCACCTTCAGTAGCAGAACCTTCAGTAGCAGCTGGGGCAGTAGCAGATTCGGTTTCGACTTCAGCAGCTTCGTAAGCAGCGATATCAGTGGTGATATCACCTTCAACAGCAGGGACTTTTGGAGCAACTGGCAATTTCCAGGATTTAGTGGCTGATTCGGTTTCAGCAGCAGAAATTGGTGTTGGCTTGAAAGACTTTAATTCTGATACGTATAAATCAGTGATTAAATTCTTAGCGGCTATGGATTGAGAAAAGTTACATCTAGCAACGACTTGCTTGGATACCATAACTGAAGATTTTCTAGCTACTTGGAAAAACATTTTTGATTCGTTTCTTGATTTACTATATTTATTATTGAAATTGAATTGATATTAGAGGTATAATAACGTATGGTATCAGAAGATATTATAGTAGTAATAATTAATTTCAATTTTTCTTCTTTTTTTTTTTAAACCCCCAATGGAAAATTCGTTCGTTCACTAAAAAACAAAAAAAAAAACAAAAAATGTGAAAATCACTAGTTTCCGGGTGAAATTTTTGGGTGCTCAGCGCTTAATAAGCGCGCGCTTAAGAAAAAAATTTCTTTGAATTCTCATTGGTGGAGAGCTCCGATTATGTAATTGGTTACGTAATGGGGATTTTTTCCGCTACGCACATATCATATGAGGGATGCATGGGAACGATACCTCTAAAAGTTAGTGGCAATTAGTAAAGAATGGACATTGATATATATATATATTATTGATTTATTATACCTGGTGGTGGTGGAATGCCATCCTATTTCAGTTGATCTTTGATGATTCATTGGCTTTTCGTTATATGACGCTAACACATTCAGGTGAACTGTGATGAGCAATAGATATATAGTAGGAACGATTTTACCAATCGATAAATCCAATGAATAGATTCAATGAATAAGTTGCAAGGACAATTTTTCCTCTGTGGCAAAATCAAAATGGCAAAATCAAAATGGCAAACAGCGAAGGGAGAAATTACTTGTCGATGAGATCAACTTTGATTTTGGATAGAGATGCTTACACAGAACGTAAAAATATACAAATTAATATAAATTAAATGAGACAAATTAAGTACTTTTAAATAGATTAATAAAAAAAGTAGTAGTAGTATATATTATTTATTAAATCATTTATGGAATTTGCTCACAAATCTTCATCTTCATCAGGCAATGGTAATGCGGCAGCGTTTTCCATTTCCTTTTGGTATTGTTCCATCAATTTACTATCGACTTGGACTTCAGGAGGAGCCAAAGCTGGAGCAGCAACGAATTCTAATTGGGAGTTACCGGCCAACTTTCTAGCCAACCACAAGAAAGGTTTTTCAAAGTTGTAGTTGGATTTGGCAGAGATATCGTAATATTGTAAGTTCTTCTTTCTGTGGAAAGTGATGGTCTTAGCTTTGACTTTTCTATCCTTGACATCGACCTTGTTACCACACAAGACAATTGGAATGTTTTCACAGACTCTGACCAAGTCTCTGTGCCAGTTTGGAACGTTTTTGTAGGTGATTCTGGCGGTGACATCGAACATAATGATACCACATTGACCGTTGATGTAGTAACCGTCTCTTAACCCACCTAATTTTTCTTGACCAGCAGTATCCCAGACATCGAATTTGATTTCACCAAAGTTGGTGTAGAAAGTTAATGGATGGACTTCAACACCAAGGGTAGCGATATATTTTTTTTCAAATTCACCAGTCAAATGACGTTTGACAAATGTGGTTTTACCAGTACCACCATCACCAACAAGGACTAATTTAAAAGTTGGAACGTTAGATTGTTCAGTAGACATCTTTTATTTTGCTAATATTGATATATGAGAATATTTGTCTATTAAATGAATAGATAAAAGAAAAAAAATCGTTTGGAATACAAAATAACAAAAATAATCAAATAAATATTCAAAAGTTTTTGTTTATCAATTTTTTCTCTCCTTTTTTTTCAAATTTTTCCATAGTATGAGAAAAAAATTTTTTTGTTTGTTGTTTTTTTACTCTTTTCAATTAATTTTTCTTATACGAATAAAATTTTCGTTGAAAAATTTTTGTTAGCGGAGCACGTGACGGGCACTGGTAACACCCTTACAATAAAGGGATGAAAGAAGAACAGATGACATAATATTATTAATGGAATTATTTGGCATTATTATTGGTATGATGAAAGAATGATATTTTTATCATATAGGGCTCTTGTGCAAGGGTGCTTTCTATTTGCTAACTAGGGAATACACGGCGGATACACCATTGGAGTGGGGCGCACACCATGGGTACACACCATTGGTACACGCCATTGGAATGGGTGTAGTCCATTGGAATAGGCGATACAGCAAAGAGGTGATTTTAATGCTTCTACAGTATTCATAATCCACAGATATATTATATTGTTATTCTAATACTTATTCTAATATTTATTCCACCATTTAGGCATATTTTGATTTCTAGGTAATACCCATCATTTTGGATCATGGATGGAACCAACTGCTTGGGCGAAAATTTTTTCCTCATCAAAAAAAATTTTTTTTAAATTAGGTGAAAAACCTTTAATACTTTATCATAAATATATAATATAGTATAATAAATAGTATAATAAATAGTATAATAAATAGTATAATAAATAGTATAATAAATAGTATAATAAATAGTATAATAAATAGTATCATATAACTAACTATGGATTCCGATGAAGATCAACCTATTGATTTAGCCAATGATTTTGGTATAAGTTCAGACAGTGAAAGTGAAAGCGAAAATGAATCAAATTATCAAGATGAGATTGTATCCAGTGATGATGAGAGCTCCAGTGGCTCAGACGACGAGGAAATTGATAAGCTAGTCTCTAAAAACAGCGACAAAAAGGCTATAAACGACAAAAACGATAAAAAGCTGGATGATGACAAAAAAATACCCAATTTACAATTGTCTGATAACGAACTTGACAACGATGAAGAGTTGAATGAATATCTAGGTACTAATCTTCCTCTGGCTAAAAAGGCCAAGAGTGGGACTTTCCAAAGTTTTGGATTCTCCAAAAAAGTTTACCACAATATCATCAAAAAGGGCTATAAGCAACCTACGCCAATCCAGCGTAAATCTATCCCTTTTATTCTTAGTGGCCGTGATGTCGTTGGTATGGCAAGAACCGGGTCCGGTAAAACTGCTGCATTTTTGTTACCAATAATTGAAAAATTGAAAACCCATTCAGCTAAAGTCGGGGTAAGAGCCATCATCTTGTCGCCAAACAGAGAATTGGCTTTGCAAACTTTCAAATCTTTCAAAGATTTCTCTAAAGGCACCCAGTTGAGATCAATCTTATTAGTCGGGGGTGACTCTTTAGAAGATCAATTCAAATCCATGTTGTCAAATCCTGATATTATAATCGCTACTCCCGGTCGTTTTCTTCATTTGAGAACCGAAATGTCTTTAGATTTAAAAACGGTTCAATATATAGTATTCGATGAAGCTGATCAGTTGTTCGATGTCACTTTTGAAGAACCTTTAAATGAGTTGATCGCTTCATTGCCTTCCTCTAGGCAAGCTGTATTATTCAGTGCTACGTTACCTAAATCTCTTGTTAGTTTTGCTAAAATGGGTCTTAATAATCCAGTTTTAATTAGACTTGATTCTGAATCCAAAATTTCTGACCAATTAGAAATGTGTTTTATTAGTTCTAAAAGATCTGAAAGAGAAGCCAATCTTATTTATTTGTTACAAGAAGTTATCAAAATGCCTTCTTCAACTCCTGAAGAGTTATCGAAGCTTGACGAATTTGCCATTGTCAGAGACGGCGAAGAAGATAGTGAAGACAGTGACGATGACAATGACAATAAGAAGCGCAAGAAGGGTAAAGGTACGAGATTTAGAGATGAACGGAAAAAATATAAATTCGCTAAAGCTAATGAATTAGTATCCCCAAAGGCCACTATTGTCTTTGTACCTACTAGACATCATGTTGAATATATTAAAAATTTATTAAGGGATGCTGGGTATGGTGCTTCTTTCATTTATGGTACCTTGGATCAAAGAGCGAGAAAGAGACAATTATTCAATTTTAGAGCCGGGATAACTTCGATTTTAGTGGTCACCGATGTTGCTGCTAGAGGTATTGATATCCCATTATTGAAGTATGTGATCAATTATACTTTACCTTCGTCATCTAAATTATTCGTTCATAGAGTTGGGAGAACAGCAAGAGCTGGTAACACTGGTTGGGCGTATAGTATTGTCACTGCCAATGAAATGCCTTCATTAATTGAAATGGAGTTATTTTTGGGGAGAAAGATTTTGTTAACTGACATGCACACTAAAAAAATTGAAATTTTGCAAAATAGTGATAAACCTTTTGACCAATCTTTGGCTAAAGTTTCATATACTGATAGATTAGTATTGGGGTCAGCTCCTAGAAAAGATATTGAAACGGCTTCTGATTTAGTGAATACTTTATTGAAAACCAATTATGATTTAGATATTATCAGGGTCGTTGCTGAGAAGGCCGAAAAATTATATTACAAGACTAAATCAAAAGTCACTTCGGCTGAATCTTTGAAAAGATCCAAGGAATTGCTAAACAGTGGATGGGATGAACAAAATCTTTTATTTGGCGAAAACCTTGAAAAGGCTAAAGATGAATTCTTGAAAAAATTACAAAACAGAAATAAAAAGGAAACAGTTTTCGAATTTGGTAAAAATAATAATGATCAAATGGTCGAGTTCATGAATAAGCGAAGAAGACAGATCGCTCCAATTCAAAGAAAGGCTCAAGAACGTAAAGAATTGCTAGAAGTTGAAAGAATGGCCGGCCTTTCTCATTCTTTACAAGATGAAATATTAAAAGGTGGCCAAGGTGAGGTTGGCTATAATAAAATCTCTGAAAAAGATTTATTAACAACTTTTGAGGACGCTGATAGCATTATTCAAAACAACAAGTTAGCTAAAAAGAACAAGAACAAGAGCAAGAAAACCAGCTATAAAGACCCTAATTTCTTTATGTCTCATTATGCTCCAGTGTCTGACATTCAAGATAAACAGTACGATATTGGCTCGTCATTTGCTAATGATGCCCAAAGTGCCGCCTTTGACTTGGACGGCAATGACGACAGAATACAAGTGCATAGGCAAACTGGCCAAGTGTATAAATGGGATAAATCGAAGAAGAATTATGTTAATAGCAGATCTACTGACAAGAAATTCATTATTGGTGAAAGTGGTCAAAGAATTGCTGCTAGTTACAAATCCGGTAAATTCGAGGCTTGGAAAGAAGCTAATAAAATTTCTGGTAACAGCTTAAAAGTTGGATCCCGCGAATCTCCATCTGCAGGGCCTACTGCCAATGGCGACAACAAAAGATTCAAGCACAAGAACACCAGAGCTCCAAGAGCTCCAGATAAATTCAGAGACGATTACTATAAACAAAAGAAGAAGGTTGATGCGGCTATTGAAAGAGGTGTTTCAGTTAAAGGGTTCCAGAAGCCTGGTGTTTCAAACACTAATGAAATTCAATCCACTGAGAACATCAGAAAACAACGTCAACTCAAAGAGAACCGCAGAGCTAAAAATGGAAGACCATCAAAGAAAAGAAAATTCTAGAAAGTATCACGTGCACGAACTACCAACTATTTTTTTCTTATTCCTCTTGAAATTTTTCAAAGTTTTTTTTTTTTATTTTATTATTTAGAGGCAAAATTATTTAAACCTATTTATATTACGTATCTCATTTTTTTTTAATAAAGATCTAATACTTCTTCGATATACTAGCGATTGATACCTTCGTTTGTGGCATTATATTTATATATAGACAAGACTAAATAATAATATGATCGCATTGATTTTATTATTTTTAACCTTGGGATTATCGTCAGTGTTTGCTGATTCATCAGCGGCATTGAAGAAGTTTCAAACCCAATTGACTAATTTGGATGGCCAGTTCTCGAAAACCGGGCCAAACATCGAGCTTCTTCAGCAATACGATAACCTTTTAATAGACATTATCAACGACAATGAATTCACCGATAAAAAGACTATATTACCGAAAGTTTACTATAAAAAGGGCCTTATTGATTTGTTTCTAGGTAAAGAAACCAAGGCGATTAACGATTTTAAAGAATGTTTGGAAATCGATGATACCATGAATATCGCTAAAGTGCGTTTATTGAAATTGTATTTGGCCAATGGGAAATACACACAAATTGACCAATTAATTAAAAACCAGTCAACTGTTCCTGAATTCAAAAAGTTTTTCGACTCCAATCAAGATATCCAACAAGTGTTGACAGACGTTGACCAAGTTTCGAGTACTATCAAAAAATCGCAAGAACTGATTAGATCAGCAAAATTTGTGGATTGTATTGATTCTATTTCCGAGGCTATTGCCATTTCTCCTTCAAACCCTAGCTTATACAATACTAGAATCCAATGTTACACCAAGGCTGCACTATTGAACATGAAACATGATGGCGGGTCTGAAGAGAATCAAGAACCTGAAAATTTAAGAAGTAAATTAGTATCAAACCTTTTGACTGATTATCTCAAACTTGAACAGTTACAACCTTTGAATATCGAAAATTACATCATTATATCCGACCTTTATTTCTTTGGCTTAGATGAATATGAAAACTCTGCTAAGCATGTTCGTAGAGGTCTTCATTATGATATGGATGATGCTAAATTAAAACAGTACACTTTATTTTTCAAAAGAAATGAAGAATTGTTGGACCTTTTATTGAAATTCAAAAAATTTAATTCTTGGTTATTTTTCAATGAAGATTTGACTAATGATAATATTAACCATGAATTTTTAGCCAAGGAAGATTATGATAAATTTTTACAATTATTATTAACCGATAAACCGAAAATTCCTACTAGAGAGGTTCGTAAAATTTATAACAACACCGAATTTGAAAATAATTATCAATTTTTCAATTATCTTATTGATGAGGCCAATAATAGATTATTTGGCGGCGATGATAATAGTAATAGCGGCAGCTGGAGATCAAAATTGAAGTTCAATTCAAAAAAGAAAAATGATAAATTATCACTTGTTGGACTTAAACTTGACATTGATAGAGTCATTTGTCAAGCTTATTTAAAACAGGGAAAGTATAAACAGGGGAAACAGTATTGCCTTAATTCTTTAGCGTTGGAAAAATTCAGTATTGGTAATGATGATGATTCATACATTTCTAAATTCGTACCATCAATGGTATTCCAAATTATCCCATTGGTTAAATCAAAAAACGTTGGCGAATTACAAAGATTTTATGAATTTTATAAAGATAATGAAAATTTGAAATCTTATGATTTATTCCAAAAATTCTATAACAAGATTGAAAAAATATTGCTTAAACATCAACAACAACAGCAGCAGCAACAACAACAACAACAACAGCGACAACAACAGCAGCATTTTTATCAACAACAACAGCAACAGCAGCAACAACAGCAACAGCCTCCTGCTAATGATTATTATAAAACTTTAGGTATTGCTAAAGATGCTAGTGAACGTGATGTTAAGACTGCATACCGTAATTTAGTTAAGAAATATCATCCTGATAAGTATAAAGGTGATAATACTCAAGAAGAGATTGAGCATAAAATGTCTGAGATTAATAAAGCTTATGAAGTTCTTTCTAACAAGGAATTACGTGAAAGATACGATCATGGTGATGATCCAAACGATCCTCGTGGAGGAGGAGGAGGAGGAGGCGGTGGTGGACATCCTGGCCAAGGATTCCCTGGTGGAAATCCATTTGGTAGTGGAGGACAATTTCATTTTAATTTTGGTAATGGTGGAAACCCATTTGGAGGCGGAAACCCATTTGGAGGTGGAAACCCATTTGGAGGACAACAACAACAACGTAAAAGATCTACTAAAAAGAAATCTAGAAAGAATAATTAGTAATTATATTTTTTACAAGATAAATAATAATATTAATAATAAAATAAAAACAAAAACTAAAAAAAAAAAAAAACAAAACAAAATTGTAAATATTTATTATTAAAATGTAGGATTTTATTTAAAGTAGTTTCAACACACACACTCACACACATCTATATATATAGATCATGCAAGTAATTTACGTTGGAGAGATTCATTCAAATCACTTAAGCGGTTAACTTTATTATCCAAATAGTTAATCTTTTCATGACAAGCTTTGATTTCTTTCTCCTTTTCTTCTTTCAAAGATTTAAGAGCATCACGTAAAGCATCTCTTTGAGTTTCAACAATGCCATTGTTTCTCAATTTGACTAATTCAAGGTTAAGGCTATCATTAATATGTTTCATTGATTTAATTTTATCATTGAATTGCTTCATGTAATTGATTTCATTATTCTTTAAGATTTCTAATTGATTAGTCAAGTTTGGAATCTTATTGTTTTTCAATTGTTGGTTTTCTTCTTCAACACGTTTATACTTCTCCCTGATTTCAGACTTTTCAGCATCAAAATTAGTGATAAGTTGTTGCTGTTGATTAATAGTCTCTTGTTTGTTAATCAATTCTGATTCAAGACGTGATTTTTCATAGTTAAGTTCTAAAGGACTTGGAAGTTTATTATATTGTCTTTCCCAAAGCAAAACATGTTCTTCTGCGATTTTACGTTGACGACGTTCTTCATTTAATTGCGACATAAGATTAGAAATCGTTAATGTCTTTTCTCTAATTTCATTTTCAGCTTGCACAAATTCTTTTTCTTGTAATGTTGGCTTCATGCTTAATCTATAACTACGAAGCTCAGTGTCAAGTTTAACTTCACGTTCAATAGAATTAGTTAATTCTTTAGTCATCAATTGTAATTCATTAATTAATGATTGATTAGCTTGAATTATTCCTAATTGTTCCACAGTGAAATGCAATCTATCATTGAGTTCAACGGTATTGCCACCTGAATTGTTATCAGTAGTGGCTTTACTAAGAGCTGGTGATTTCATAGAATTGCTAATGACTCTGGCCGAGGCGGCAGTGGATTGTAAATCTGGTTTGCTATATTCAGTAAATGAATCAATTGATTCAGCCGCAATATTATTATTAGGATAATTGAGTGAAGCAACTTTTGAAAAATTGATATTATGATTAATACTGTTATCATCAACAGTAGTACTATCTGCCAAATATGAAGAAATTCTTTTTTGATCATCAATCTTCATACGCATGAATTCTTCTTCAACCCTAGCCTTAGCAGCGATTTCTTGGTCTTTGGAGAGTGAAGTTGATGTATGTTCTTTTGTTGAGTCTTCAGGGATGAATTTATTATTATCAAGCTTTGGCGATTTCTCCGATAAAATGCTTTTGTTCTTGTAAGTTTTACTAACATGTTTTTCCAAGATTTCCTTTTCAACTTTAGTTCCAATATCATCAAATGCACTACTTAAAGATTCACCGAATCCAAGTAACGATTCATTGTTGCTATTATTATTATTATTATTATTAATGCTCTTATTATTTGGAGAGGAGTCATCAAGACTACCTGATAGGTTCTTACTCATGATCTTTTCAGTAGTAGTAGCATTAGTAGTAGCAGATGGAGCAAAATCATCAGAAATACCATTTAAATTAATATCATCAAGAGTGAATTTAGACTCATCAGCTGGTTCTTCAGGATCTTTAACTTGCTTGTCAGTGATATTATTAAATGACGATGGGTTAGGTGAATCATTATTTTCACTGATCATTGTATTATTAGGCCCTGACATATCTGATACATTAGGTTTAAACATATTGTCATCATCTTCATAATCAAATTGATCATGAGGAATTTCAGGACTTGTAAAACTATTAAGGAACCCACCAGATTTTTTATGGCCAGCCGTTGATCTTTGGTTTGAAAAATTAGAATTAGTATTAAATTTTGGTGATGTTGGTGATTGAAAAAGCATTTCTTTATCCTTCGCAAGTTGTTCATCAGGTGTTAATTTCTTTTGAACACTGGCCACAGCAGCAGCAGCACCCGCGAGTAAACTATTCTTCTTATTATCGTTTTCTTCTTCAACATCATAAATATTATGAGAATAACTAGTATCGGTATTAATATCACCACTATTATTATTATTAATATTATTATTAATATTATTATTAATATTATTATTATTATTATTATTATTATTATTATTATTAATGTCAACTTTTTTACTACTGACTAAAACAAAACTATTAGCCGAAGATCTTTTTGAATCACGTTTACTTGATTTAGAATCTCGCTTCAGTTTACGCTTCTCTTTAGAAAGAGATGTTTTCTTTTTAAGACCTAATTTCTTCAAGAAATCATTAGCAATACCAGCTGCACCAGCACTTAAATTACTTTCCCCAAAATTATTAGTACTATAACTATTAGTCACAGTTGATCCGGTGTTAGTAGAATCATGAGAAGACATTGATAAACGACCCGGTCTATCAACAGATGCTCTCTTTGGGGTGGTACTATTAATAGAAGACTCAACCGGAGTAGGGTTAATAATTGACATTCTTTCAAGTTTTTTAGTTTCAAAATTATCCATGAAATCAACAGATTCACGTTTATCTATTTTTTTATCGGCTGGTATCATTAAATTATTATTAGAATCACCAAACGAATCATCAATTGAAGCTTCAAGCTTATTCATAAAATCATTTTTGCGTTTAAAAGCTTTCTCGTTATAAACATTAGAAGATTCAGCATTAAGATCATCGTCAATATTGAATTTTGATTTTTTAGGAGTATCAGCAGGAGGCGGCTTACGTCTAAGATTATTAGTCTTTTTACCAGTAGTAAAACCATCTTTAGAATCTTCAGATGATTTTTGAGACACAAAACTTGAAACAAATTTACCCTTAGTCACAACACGATCTCTACCATCAATTGAATCAACAGATTCTTTACTCTCGTTGACATAGCCATCATCCCAATTATTATTATTATTATTATTATTATTAGTAGTAGTAGTAGTAGTATAATTATCATACCCATCATTGAAATTGGGTGAATTACTTCTATTGGATTTCATTTCTTTATCATCGTAAGAATTATTAACTTCTTGGTATAATGAAGATCTTTGATAATCCTTTTTAGAATCCACTTCACGATCTTTATTTTTGATATTACCACTGACACTTTCATAAGCATTTTTCTTACCTTTAGGAGAAGCCACCACCATTTTCTTTCTTGGAGACTGAGTTCTTTTAGTAGGAGATGAGGTATAATCATTGAAGTCCATTTCAGGCTCTTTGGTGTTTAACTTCTTTGGTGATGGAGTTTTCGATCTATAATCGTAATCAGATTTAACTGGGATTGGTGGTTTTCCAGTACCAAATGAAGCTGATGAGCCATTATTAGGTTTACTATTGAGAGAATTATTTGATCCATGATTACTGCTAGCGTACATTTTTTGTGGTGGCTGAGGTGGATTATTAGTTAAACTATTAAGTCTTGGATTACTATTACTACTATTGTAGTTTTGATTATTCATAGGATTTTGGCCATTCTGGAAGCTGTTCATTCTATTTTGACCATTCATTGGATTTTGGTCATTCTGGAAACTGTTCATTCTGTTTTGATTGTTCATTGGGTTTTGGCCATTTTGGAAACTGTTCATTCTATTTTGATTGTTCATTGGGTTTTGACCATTCTGGAAACTGTTCATTCTATTCTGGTTGTTCATTGGATTTTGACCATTCTGGAAACTGTTCATTCTATTCTGGTTGTTCATTGGATTTTGGCCATTCTGGAAACTGTTCATTCTATTCTGGTTGTTCATTGGATTTTGACCATTTTGGAAACTGTTCATTCTATTTTGACCATTCATCGGATTCTGCCCATTCTGGAAACTGTTCATTCTGTTTTGACCATTTTGGAAACTATTCATTCTTGGACCACCACCATTAGGATTACTCATATTAGTTAAACTACCGCTTCTACTTTGGAAACCAATATTTGGATAATTAGGATTTTGTAAATTAGTCAAACTCCCTGATCTGCTATATTGGCCATCTGGGTTATTATTTCTTGGAGGTCCACCAGGGGCAAATCTATTAGACGAAAGAGACATCGCTCTTGGATCATTCATAGGTCGATTATTGAAAGACATTGATCTAGGGCCTTGGCCACCAGGGCCATTTGCCATAGGAGGTCTACCATTGTTATATTGCCCTTGACCTGGACCGTAACGCTTATTAGCAAGAGACATTGATCTAGGCCCATTAATAGCATTATAAGGGTCATTAGCAAAAGCAGCACCATTAGTGAATGATTCTGATTTACCAATATTATTACTATCATTTGGATCGGCGCCAATTGGATTTAATAAATTATGATTATGCTGATATTGAGATTGCATTTTCGCAATATTATTCATCATTTGTTTCTTTTGAGTAGTCATAGCCTTTCTATATTGAGTGTTACTATTGGCAATACCAGAAGTAGAGGCATCAAGCATAGGAATAATAGGCGCAGTATCCATAGAATCAAACCCACCATATCTCCCACGGTCACGCAAATGGGAGATATCTGTGAGGTTCATTTTGGCAGCGCTTTCAGCAGAGATTTGAACGTCTTTGTCATTGTCTTTTTCATCACCGTCAAAATCTCCAAAAACGTTATTTTTATTAGATGATTTCTTTTTGAAAGGATTTCTATGGAACCCAGCACCACTAGCAAGAGAATTTGATCTAAACCCGGGTTTGCTACTGTTATTTTTTGAAGATTGCTGCTGTTGATAATACGAGGCATCTGATAAAGGGTCTCTTCTATTTGAACCTGGGAACGGTCCACCAAGGTTATCATAAGTATTCATATGGTGAAGCAAAGAAATAGTAGTATTAAAAGAAAAGTCGGAAAAGAATAGTTAAACGAAGCAAACAAACGAAGTAAACGAAAATAAATAAGGAAAGAATTAGTGAATGATTAGGAATATCTGTGAGTATAATGTTATTATTATATGTGGTTTTAGTATATATTTGAAATGAAATGTATTAATGATCCATCTCTTCCTTCATTGGTTATATATATCGGATCATATAAATAAAACGAAGCAAGCAAATCAAAACGAAAAGAGAAGCAAAAGAGCAAAATATTGATTAATTAAGCTAGCTATGAAAGGAAATGTGGGTTTCTCGTCTGTATATTTATTATTTAATCAATCAATCAATCAATGTTGATGGTATATTTTAACTATTAACTATTTTATTTAAAAGTAAAAAAACCAAAAATATTTTTTTTTTTGGTTCAAATTTTTTTATTTTTATTTTATTGCCAGCAAAAAGAAAAGGGAAAAATTTTCGTTCTTTATATGTTTGACGGAAATGTTCCAATTGTAGAGGGTTTAATTGACAATAATAAAATGTTGGTGAATGGAAAGATCACATGGGATTATAGTTAAAAAAATCTTGGAATCTTGAAGTTACAGGTAAAAAAGTTTAAAAATATCTGAAGCGGCCCTCATAAACTCATAAACTCATAAACTAATATTTACCAAATATAATTTACAAAATATATACATATATTCTTTCATCTACTGAATAAATAGTATCAGTTACAGTTATATAGTTTATGTAGCTATTTAATTTAGCTTTCAGTACACGAATACTCTGTTTTGAGGGAAGTTTCTGATATTCTTGGTATTGCACGAACCGACCCTGTGATCCTAAAACAGAATAACAATAATAAGAATAAGAAAACGACTTATTTTTATTGGTTTTGATGTTCTTTATAGAGTTTCTTTCCTTCTTAGAGATAAAATAAAGATAAAATGCAACGGGTGCTTTGCTATATTGGCAATCATACCTTGTCCCGTGGACTGGTCTAGTCAAATAATGCCCATATGGCCGTCTGTTTGTTTGTTTTTAAAGGAAAATTTTTCTCTAATGTAAGACACATGAGTTTTTTTATATTAGTGTCTTGAAAATTTTTTTATTATAATTATATGTAAATCTTAATTAAACGTAATTAGACTATATAGGTTATGCGATAGCATCTTCTTCTTCGCTATTATGGCTTCTTATTCTATTTAATGTCTTCTTACCATAATGGTCCGATTCATATTTAACATACGCTAAAGTGAAAAGAGCAATGACTGCAGTTAATGCAACCATAATATAGTTAATTGGGCCAGGGTTCATTTTGAAGATAGTATGGGTTAATTTATCAAAATAACTTTGGGTGAAGTTAAACACCCCGGAAATCGACATTATTGTCCCATAAATAATCCCAAACGTTTCAAATCCAAACACCTTACCACAGACATCGGAAATTGTTGTGTAGAAGAATGGTCTATAAACCACAAACAACGATACATTAACCACACCGAGACCAAAAATGTTTGGTATAAATCCAATTATACCAAGAATGAGTGATACTGTAGTCAAGGTAGTAAGCACAGTGAAGGTAGAATAATGGTCCAATATATAGCCAACAAAAGGAATCGACACAATTCCCCCAATTGGCAAACTAAGATCGAAAATTCTATTTAATTCATTAGCTAATCTATGCGAGCCAAATAAATAAGTGTATTGGGAATTAATAGTGGAGATGAAATAATTTAATCTTAACATTTGAATAGTAGTGAAAAGCGCAATGAAAAAAAACCAAAGACTACTGAATTGACCCTTGAGTGGGACACCATGTAAAATCCCAAAGATACCACCAGAGATAATGGTTTCTTCCTCTTCTTCTTCTACATTAACCGGAACTCTAGTAATGTCCGATAAGGAAGATCTTCTACGAGACTTCTTAAGCGATGAGGTGGATCCCGATAACAATGCAGTATGTTCATCAATTTCTTGTTGGATTTGATTAACGTCAACGGCACTTCCAATTGGTTCATTAACATCACTTTCCTCAGTGATAACCGAAGAAATATTGCTATTACCACTTCCGCTACTGCCGGAAGCTGGTGGGGATTGATAAGAATCCTTTGGCATTAAAAAGAATTGAACCAAGTAAATGAACACTGGAACCATAAAGTAAAATTTAAAGAAATCTTGAATGCTGAAATAATAATTATCGGTAGATAATTTACTATTGAAAACCGAGTATAAAACGAAAACTGAGGACGATGCATCAAAGGCCCCGGTAAGTAAGGCAAGAATAGTACCACTATTGCTTGGGAATGCATTAGAAAGGTGGAACGAACTAATATAGGTAAATGGACCACCAAGGGCAATAAGACCATAACCAGAGAAGTATGGATCAAAATAATTAATAAACTCATTAGCATTAACAACAATTACGGTCCCAATGGCAATGAAGGTGGCTCCAATGACCCCACAAAGTTTAGGTCCATAATTATCAAGCAAGTAACCAATTGGCAAAGCTGAGATATTGGTTAAAACCGCACAAACCGTGAAGATAAGATTAAGTTTTAAATCTTGAGCTGCACATTTTGGTGGGATTGCTTCACCTCCTCCAGTACTCTTGAGATCCATGACATTTTTAGTGACATTGTTAATAAATGCCATATAAACCAGCTCACTACTAACATCAAAATCACATAAATCCTCATAAATATGTTCTTTAATTAAAAATGGTTTTAAAGCAGCAAAACCAAACATTGGGCCTGCTGCTAGTAAACTCCAAATGATCGCACTGATCACTTGTAAGAGTCTTTTCGTATCTGATACTTCAGTTGCAAGCATACTTTTTGATTAGCAATCTTGTAGTTCGTGTTCAAAAAAAAGGAAACAACCGATATATATAATAATAATAATGATAATAATAACACGACGACGAGCTATTGTATTCTATATATAAATGATCGACTATATTAGTTTAGGTGTTTCCTTCGAAGATTTTATTTTAATTTTTTTTTAATCCAGCTTTTTCGTCTAAAAAATTTTTCTTTTTTTTCTTATCAGAAGCTAAAAGTGCCCGCCGACGAGGATACAATTTTTTACAATTTTCTCTTATCAATAGATTTCCCTAGTTTTTTATTTATTATGATTACTATTGATTTATATGGTTGGAAACTGTCAAAACTGTAGTGTAAAAAGTTTTCGGAAACTCGCCGTCAAAGTTAATAAAAAAGACCTTTAGATGTTTTCCATTAATTTATCAAAGGGACATAAAGAATAGTACCATAAAGAATATTTGAGTAAATATTGTAAATATTGTATCTGTTAATGAGATTATTTTTATAGGGTCTTCCCTTATCGTGTATGTGTATATAATATGGGCAACACATTTGTATACAGTGATGATAGTCTCAAAAAATTTAAATATATATTTTATATATATTTATATGGTTTACTGTGTGATTTAGAGACCGAAATCTTATCAAAGCAAGAAGAATTATTAACCACTGACAATTCATTGAAATGACAAATTTTGGCTGTTAGATTGCTGAGAATTAGATGGTAATGAGAATGAAAGTTACAAATAAAAAGATTGCAATGGGCATGGTAATAACAATAATAGCTTAATGTGGTAGCCATGCCCGGCATCCGAAACTACTATTATATATGATAGAATTGCATTTTTATATATGATAGAATTGTCATCTGAATAATGTTTAGAGAATTTTCATCAATGATATGTAATCTTAATGCTATATAATATCTAAATTCTATTGCATGGATGTATTGGTCTCATCGGAAGTTCCGTGCTATAGACCAAAACCAAGACCTAGACATTAACCACTTCTTAGCTTCAATAGCAGTAGTATATTGCTATATTTATTAGTTTTGGAGTTGAATTTAATGGTTTTTTCCAATCATAGTTGATAAATATTGCTAGTTATTAACTTATTTGTAGAATCATTATTAAGCTAATACAAAAAGGTGTACGGATGTATGTCTAGATGTCAAAACTTGTTAAAAATGCAAAAACAGAAAATTGCAAACTCAAAGAAAAACACAAAAAATGATTTAAATATCAGTTAAATGAATATTAAATATATGGTTTTCAGTCTATTGATCTATTTATTAGAGAATAGTAATTATTTTAATTAGTTATTCTATTCTATTCTATTTTATTTTATTCTATTGTGCTTTCAAAAAGATAAGGAATTGCCGGCTTCATCATAATGGCACCTAATCTTTTAGCAAAGCAATATGAGCAGGATAAACAGCGCTTGATGAAGTATTGCTTCTCAAAGCATGACGCTGATGGAACTCTTCATGAATCCTATATCACACATGTGAGAATCGCTGAAGATTCTCATTATCCCTCATCAATGCCTCCAGAGGGATCTTCAAGTAGCCATAAGAAATCAAGAATATTAACCCTCGCAGTTAAACGAGAGGGGACGGTTCGTTTACACAAGGGAAGAGAAAATCCGAATGGTTCATTCCAAATAGGGAGAACCTGGAACTTGGATCAATTAACCGAAATTCAAATAGAAACCAAATCAGAAGCAGGGTTTGTGATGTCGTTAGGTAAACCTTATTATTGGGAGACCAATACTACAAAGGAAAGAACAATTTTTTTGAAGAGTGTTTGCAATATCTATAATAAATTTACTCAAGGTGGATTGCCAATATTGGTCGATTTTGATAAGAAAGTGTTTGCCGATATCTTTGCTTTGAAAAATCATGGAAGACCTCCAACTGTGCGTTATAGTACTATCAGTGTTAAAACGAACGCAACAAACCAATCGTATGGTAGTCAATATTCAAATATGAGCCGAATGTCTGCTTCAACTACCGGCACACTGGGTGGGGCACTGGGTGGTGCACCGGCTGGACAAACGAGAATGTCTAATGCAAGCAATAATGCGTTGTTTGGTAACCCATCTAGAATAAGTCAAGATGCCATGCTTTCACCTACGGGTCATGGCCGTGATTCATACAGATCATTAATGAGTAGTGGTACTGGGGCAGTATCTTCACCATCACAACTTCATTTTAGCAGTACTAATAATGATAGCGGCAGCACTAGTATAAATTCAAAGCCTGACCTTCAAAGAATCAATACTGCCAATTCTAAGAAATTTGACGACTTAAAGGCTTCAATGTCAGGTACCAGTGCAATGATTCCTATTAGCCCGTTTGCTTCACGTAGGTCTGGTAATGATATGAATGTTCCAAAAAGTGCAGGATCTCAAACAGCATTTAGATCATCACCTAGCATTAAGTATGATAATGGTCCAAGGAAAAGTGAGTACACTACAGCATTTTCATCATCATTTGGCAAAAGTAATGGTAGCAGTAGCAACTTGAATAGCCTCGATAGAACTATGAGTAATACAGGAAAATCATTACCTTCGTCTTCGTCTTCAAACAATATCAACAACAGCAATAATAATAGTAATAATAATAATGATGATCATATTGATCGTGCTGAACTTCGTAATGATATTCTTGGAGGTACTGATAGACCATCTAATGTATATACCTCACCTACCCTCAATCTGGCTTTGGATAATTTAAGTTTCAATAATAGTAATGATAATAGAGATAATTTAAGTGTTAGTGATGTTAAAAGCAATAGGTCCTCAATTCATGATGTTCCATTCAAGAGCGTCTCACCAAGAGCCTCTGCTATTGAAGACAAAGAAGAAGACGAAGAAGAGGAACTTCCACTTAGTCGTAATATTGATGGTATTATGCATCAATCATCACCACCAAAAACCGCAGGTTCTATGATAAGTAATAGTTCCAACAATTTTAAATATAACAACAATTCCGCTTCTGATGTTAATAATATTAGAGCTCATCAAACTAAAAAGAGAGACTTTGAAAGAAAAGGATCAACAGATATCAAAATTGCTGCACCAGCAGAAACTCTTAATAGTGATGATGATGATGATGACGATGATGACGATGATGATATGGATGAAGGCGATGATGATTTTGAAAACAAGGGCATTTATGATGACACATTCATAGAGCAGGCTGGTGAAAATCACCTTGATAGTTCTGATATCAACGAAGATGATATTTCTCCATATGAAGAACTTTTCGAAGAAATCCAATGGAGTAGCAAAGATGACTCCAATACATTAACGCAAAAACTCACTAAAGCATTAATGAATACTCAATATGAATCTGTGGATTCATTAATTAATATTTCTTCTAATTTCAAAGAAATTGATAAATTTATTGAAGAAAGTATTGCTCAATGTGATAAACTTGATCCAATGTTAACACTTTTCCAGGTTGAATTGAATGGATTCAGTGAAGAAATCACATATATTGAAAATCAATCAGATGGTTTGCAAGTTAAAACTGCTAATAAGAAGAATTTATGGAATGAATTGAAAGATATTTTGAATAATGTCTCTTTGAGTAATGAAGAATTACAACTTTTGAGTAACTTACAAATCACTAGAAATGAAAATAATATTATTCAAGTTGAAAATGTGTTGGTCAATTTGTATTCTGCTTTGAAAACAATTAGAGGTGCTGATAAGAAACTTGAAGATAAACAAATCAATAATGATTTGGCTAATATGAGAGCACTTCAAGAAAGAAACAAAATTTATGAAAAGTATACCTCAAACTTTTTAAGTAAAGTTGAATCAACTTTATCAGAAGAATTTAAGAACTTATCTCAAGAAAACGATGGATTAATTAGACAAGCTTTGGGGAATAGTATAAGTAGTGGAGGCTCTTTAGATGTAGGAGCATTAATCAAATCTATGAATAAACAATTTTCATACTTATTGGTATATAGTGGATTTACACTTTTCGCTAAAGAGATTTCTACTAGTAATTTCTTCCTGATTATGAAAGCTTATAGATATTTCTTGAAACAATCTTTTGAAGACCTTATTGATAATTTCTTGAAATTTAATATTAAGATTTTAAGTAAAATGTTGGGTGATAAATTTGCATATAGATTTTCATTTGATTATAAATTTAATCGTTCTAATTTATTAACGGATCCTGATGCTAGCAGATTATCATCTAAAAATGTTACCAATATTTTTGATTTGAATTTCACTGAAGTCATCTATGATAAAATATATGGTATCATTAAACTTTTACAGAATTTAATTCTTCAACAACAAAACTTTATTGGTGATTTCTTCCATATTTCGAGATTACATGAAATGACATTAGATGAATATTTAAAAGCGTATGGTAATCCTAACGATAGAATTTCTACATTTTTAAAGAAAAAAGGTGATAAAGAATTTTTCAGTAAACAACAAGGTGGTAACGAGCCTGATGATACTGATGATACTGATTCCAAATCAACTTCAATTATTGACAATATTTTCCATGAACAATTAGTTTCAACAATTAAGTTTTTAACTGATTTCTGTACTAAAAATATTCAAATTGTACCGGTTGTCATTTTAATCATTGATTATAATATTGTTAACTTAGAGGCACAAAACAATGATTATATTGTTTCTAATTTCTTAAAGAAACTTTCCAACAGACTTAAAAATATTTGGAATAACTATAACCAAGCTCAATGCAAACTTTTTACTAATAATTTAAAATCTAACTTATTAATTAATAAAAAAGTTGGCGTCTTATTTGTTATTAAATCATATCCTCAAATTGTTAATTATTTTGAAAACTCTTTGCAATTATCGGGCTTATCTAAACATGATATTGAAAAAAATTCTATTAGATTTATTCTTGAATCCACATATGATGATTATAATAAGGTTATCATGAAAACATTTGAATCAAACCTTGCTAGTGTGAACATTTCTTCACTTAAAATTAGACGTCTTACTAGACAATCAATGAGTAGCAAATTAGGAAATTCCAGTTCTATTTCTGGATCTAATACTATCAAGGCTTCTAATAGTGGGGCTAATAGTTCATCTGCGTCCGGAGGTAGTTCATCTGCATCCAATAATGGTCCAGTAGCTGGAGGTAGCAGCAATAAGAAAGCACTTAATGAAGATGAGCAAATTAGTAAATGCATTAATTTAATTGCTAACAGTAATTATTTGGTTGCAAGTTTTGAAAAAACTGATGTTATGTCAATGATTCAATTCAAGATGGACTTGACCGATAGAATTCTTAAAGACGCTCAAAAGATATACATTAATACTTTGGTCAGTAATCAATTAGGCAAAATGATTGAATTCCTCGAAGGTATTGAAGCATTCGTTAAAAGTAATAATTCACTGACTGCGGCTGCGCTTAATAAGAAGATTAACGATAATAATATCACATATTCCAAGAGTAATTTCCAAAAATTAATGTCATTTTATAGTAAGAATGAAATCACTCAAGGCATTCAAACATTATTCAGAAAAGTTGAAGTTCATTTCGCTGGTAAATCTGATTATTTTAATAATGAAGCCGAGGAATTAATCTTATTGCAAATTAATGATTCTGGTTTTGAACAATTGAAAAACCAATTAGTCGCTAAGATTTGGAAAAGTATTGAAACTGAATATATTTTAATTTTCAAAAGATTAGAAGGTATTAACAATAAATATTATAGGGATGTTGATTTAGAGGTTACTAGAAATAACATTGTTTCAATCTTTTCATCTGTTAGTAAAAGTAATGGGTTTCGTTAGTAAAACTAATGGATCCTGTTAGTTAAATACCAAGAAACATTTTATCTTAATGAATATACAATTTATATTTTTATATTATAGAAAACTTTTATATATATATATTTTTTAAGAAAATACAGTAGTTATACAAATAAAGAACTTATGAAAAAAAAGAGATAAATAAAAATAGTTAGATAAAAATGTGATAAAGAAAATAGTAATAGCCAAAAAATTCATGAAAAGAAAAGCAAAGCAAAAAAAAAAATAATAATATCAAGAAAGAAGAAAGATTAAAAAACGTTTTATGGAATAGAACACACACATATATTAGTATTATTGATTAGTAAAATGAGATAATAAATCTTCAATGTTAATATTGAAATCAACTGATGCATCCAATGGGTCGTATTGTAATCCAGAAGGTAAAGCCTCATTATTATTGCTTTTATTATGATTATGTGAGAAAAGTGAATTCATAGTGTCTTCCAGATGAGTATAATTGAAGATTGGGTAATTATTATTAGCTTGCAGTTTGTCAGTGCTAGTAGTTGTAGTAGTAGTTGAAGTAGAGACACTACTGGAATCATTGTTGATATATATTGCTATGCCTACAGGGCTACCATTTTTAGTATGATTACTAGCAATGCTATTGTTCAGTATTAATAAACTATGATTATCAATACCAGAAGCCAATGCAGCATTTGTCACTGAACTTGCTGAAGTTGATGCAACCGTTTCATTGTTAGGATTATTACTAGTTGCAACAGAAGATTTTTCAGTATCTTGACTAGAAATTGCAATGTCAGCATCAGGTTTGATTAATTTGCGTTCCTTCAAATAACGATAAAAATGCATTGATATTTGATAAATAACATAAAACACATAATAATTTCTTAATGAATTACTAATATTCTTAAAGAAAAACTCAAATACCAAATCCCCTAGCTCGTGTTTATTATTGAAGAAATTATAATAAACAAATGTTTTAGTAACATAATCATCAAAAATCTGATACTGTTTAATTATTCCCGAATCAACCAATTCATATTGATTATTTCTAAAACAAATATCCTCAAATTCACGTTCATTTAAATCTTTAAATCTTTTAGGATTAACAATTACTGGCTTGATGTCATTATTATTCTCAAAAACCAACATATTATGGATTTTGCTTCTATCACGGTTGAAAAAATAACGGTAGTTATTGTGGAAGCTAGGGAATTTAGGTGTAGAAGGTGGGAAGCCTTTGGAAGATTCAAACAGGAATAAAAGATTTGAATAAACAAAAGTAGAACTTCTGTGAATTAATCTTTTAAAATTTGGATACAAGTATAATTGGAATATAGTATCTTTAGTTTTAATATCCAAGAATTTTTTAGTAATTTTGAAAACGAAGATAACAAAATTGACAATTTGATTTTTATAATAATTAACCAATTTTAAATTATTTTCATCAAATTTACTTCCAAATTTTTCAAGGACAATGTAAATCAAATACAATAATGTCAAGATAATGTCAAGAAGGTAAATTTGAACTTTTATTTTTTTAATAAAAGTGACAAATTTATAAAGATTCTTAGGAAGTTGATTGTCTTGAACAATGGGGTTGGCCAAGCTTTGAAAGAATGGTTCGAAAAATTTGTTGTTATAGAGCTTGATTAAATTTTGTAAATATATCTCTAATTTGAAAATAGTGAGGTTAGTACTATTGAGAACATTGATTTGATAAGTTAAATTCTTAAAAATTGGAATCAAATAACTATGGAAAACGTCATTGGCAAACAACGTAGAGGTATGGTCTTGAGGATCAGATCTTAATTTAGCATTTAAAATCTCAAATTGATAATTAATTTCAAACTCAGTTATATCGTCTTTATAATTAGGGAACACTTTATTATTATGATGATCAGAGAACTTCAAATCTTCACATAAAAATGGATACCCCAAATCAAAAGACTGTTTCCAATCAAAATATACCACCATATCCCAACAATTTTTGACCATCTCACGGTATTCCAAGGATTCGTTCTTGTATAAGTCATCAATATTTCTATGCAACCCACACATTATAGCCATATTGTAGTATAATGAATGTAAAAGATGAGAATCCGAGCCATCACCGCCTTCGCCTTCATTTAAATGATATATCGCATTAGCCTTAACCAATAATAAGCATTGTAAGGAACTGATTAAAGGACGTTTCATAAACCTTGATATACAAAGAGAAGCATCGATGAAGAAATTTAATAAATTATCAGTTTGATAAAAATCTAAAGATTTATTTCTAGAAGCAAAAAAAGTATCAGTGAATAATATTGATATTTTCACTAACGATAATAGCATCGCAATGTGTGAGTAACTTTGATATTTATGTTCGGTGATAATAATCACAAAATCATTCTCATTACCACTAGGAATTTTATCAGTGACGGCCGACCTTGGTTTAAAATGTTCATGGAATATTTGAATAATATAGCTTTTAGTGACAATTGGGAAGATTCTGTCTAATAGCTTATTGAAAAAATTTTCAATATGAAGTAAAAAAGTTCCATAATTAGGTAAGAAATTAATCAATTCAATCAAGAATTCATCTTCATTATTGATAGTTTGCTGAAAACGGTTGAACCTCTGTTGTTGCTCGCCATCTTCAGCCGATGACACTTTTTCTTTACCAGTTGTTTGGGCATTTATCTTGGTAGTAGCATCCAAGATACTTTTATCAATACCCTTTGGAGAATTAACATGAGGTAGCTTAATGGTTCTATTCTTCAGAGAAATTTCCGGGTCGATATAATTATGAATATCGAATGGGAAGAAGCTATTAAAACGAAGAGTTTTCTTGAATAGCTTAAAGGCCTTACGATCCTTAGTGGTCAATTTAGTGATGAATTCGTAAACTTTTTGGAAGCTCGGATTGTACGCAATAGTGGACCTAAAGCAAGTAGGACCAAAGTAAATAGTGCGGTTTGGCTTAAATCTGATTGAATAAATTGAAGATAGGTTCAATTTCTGGAAAATGAGGGTTTGGCTCAACGCCAAAAAATCTTTGTCCAAAACCGTTTCTGCATGTGCAGGACCCCCAGCAGAAGCATTGCTGCTGGTAGTAGGCGGATAGTTGACGATCTGCTGTTGAGGTGGACGATGGTAATTGTGAATTGGGGGAAGACGGTTGCTATCCAAATCCGGGTACGCTTCAATGGTGTAATTAGAATTGTTGACAATGCCACTGTTATTAGGATGGTTGTTGTGATGGTTGTTGACTAGTAGCTGTAAATTACAATTCTGGTTTAAATGGCGAAGGATCGTGTTCTCCTCGCGTAAAAGCTCGATTTTCTTATGGAGGTACTCGGAGGCCTGTAACGAGTTATTGTGCCAGTTGCTTCTCTCAAAGTCGATCAACAAATTCGACCGTTCATGGCATTGCATCAACCTGCGAACAAGCTCATCATTGTCGTTGACCAATCTGTGAGTGACTAAACTGCTATTGTGGTATATGTCTTTATTGAGCTCGACAAGATCGATGATCGACGAGGGATTGTCGTCGATGCTTGTGATTTTGACTTTTTTGAGCGAATCGTTATAGCGAACATCCTCACCAAGCAAATGGACGTTTTCAAGGGTCCGCTTGGTACCATGGTGCTGGTGCTGGTGCTGTTGCGGTGTGTGCACCAGTGCCATGGATTGCCGCTCCACCACGGATAATGACGGAGAAAACTCGTCATTTGCCGCCGGAACAATTCCAGCTGCAGGCGGGAATTGATGGGAAAGAGGGGTAATAATTGCACCGGCGGCAATGCTGTCAGGAGCAGCAGCGTTAGCACCTGACCCAGGACTTTGCAGTTCGCTTGAATTTGTTTTATTAGCAATAATGATTAACGAGGTATTCGCGGAAGAAGTGCCAGAAGACGTGCCAGGCTCGTTGTAAATACATTGGTTCACATTATAATTTCTTGACTTGCAAGAACTGCAAATGGGCTTGACACGGTCACACCGAATCTTTTTCTTGCGGCAACTGCCACACGAAATAATCAAGCGGTTTCTTTTCTTGCGAATTGCTTGACGGTTGTTAAAATCATTCAGAGTCAAATTGTTGTTGAAATTATCATGAACGTTTAAAGGAGGCGATGTGGATGATGGTGAAGACGACGATGAATTGTTGCTGTTGCTGTTTTTGCTGTTGTTGCTATTTTTTTCGTTTAATGGAATATGAGTTTGGCCTTTATCCATTTTTAATACCGTGAAAAAGAATATAGGAGGACCAAACGGATATTAATTTGTGTTATTAAGTACTATAGTTATTCTTTGAATTTATTGAACTGATTGGTTAAACATAATGTTGTTGTTTCTGCTGGTGGTGGTGTTTCTATGTTGTTCTGTATCTTGTTTTGTACTCTCAATTCTATTTGTCTGTGATAGAAAAAAAATTTTGCTGGATAAATAAAAATAACGAGATGTCGTAATAATTTTGAATTCTTGAATTTTTTTTTATCAAAAATTTTTTTTTAGCAAATTTTTTTTTCTTTTTGGCTTTTTTTTTTTTAATTCAATTTCAGCCGTAGACTTTTTGCAGTCATTGTTGATTTTTCTTTCTTTTTCTGAGTAGACGAAAATAGCTTATTGTTACGACTAGTCTTTAGTTCGTGTGATGGATAGCTATCGTGATACATTAGGGAGTATTTATGGCCAGGGAAATACTAAATTGTTTTTATTGAATGTCGATGATTATTGGCTTAAGAACGAATTCAATTTTGAATACTCTTTACAGTTATTACCTTTGAAGTCTCAGCTACTAATTAAAAACCGTAAAAAATTTGAAGACCGGTGTTTAAGTTTAGGGAACCAACTACTACAATTATTTGTGGTTTCTCTATTTGATAGCAGTAATAGCAGTATCGCAGAGACTTACAAGAATTTCCGGTATATTAATGGTAAGCCCTTTTATAAATCTTTTGTATTCAATTTGTCCAATGACAAAGAATCTATGGTCAACTCGATGGTAATCGATCCCACTGCTAGTAATAAGAAAGACATCAATATAGGTATAGATTTGATTAATTATCAGATATTAAACGACGCATTCTTCGAGGATCTAAGAGACTCGAATGTATTTCATGTGGACGAACTACAACTACTATCACACTATTACGATGATCGTTTATATAGATTAGTCGCACAGATTTGGAGTTTGAAGGAAAGTTACGGGAAATTTTTAGGGACTGGTATTGTAGGCATTGAATTGAACCAGTTAAATTTTAAAAATGTCAAACTCTTATTATCCGGCTCAAGCACCGCTAATACCAATATTGAACTATATATCAAGGGTATTAAACAGCAAAATTTATCGATAATCACAAAGCTAACTAATAATTCTCAGACATATTACTCGATAATAACCAATAATAACGTACAAGATATTCAAGAAATTAATATTAATTTAAAAGAAATGAACGATTTATTAAATACTTTGAGATAAATAAAGGCTATAGATAATAATAATAATAATAAAAATATTTAATTCCATAATTTCCACCATGGTTTCTTATGTAATCTTCTATCAACACTCTTGTAGTATTCCATTTCCGCCCAGCAATCACGGCCCCATTCACAGCCGGCCATGTTCACAACAAAGTCGCGATCATGTTCATTATAGAAAAATTGTGGGTCATCAGCTTTATCTGAACATGCGCCTGGCGGGAAAGCATTAATGGATTTTAACGGTAAGAACCCGATTCTTTCTCTAATCCAAGGTTGCGTCTTGTACAATGTCTCTAAAGCATCTTGCTCTTTATGTTCCCATACCATATGCATTTGTTCATAAAATGCAGGGTCCCACCAAATATCAAGCAACAATTCTGACCATTCCGATTTTTTAATTAAAAACGATCCCAAGTTAAACCCCCCACAATCCTGGGTGATTAGCATCTCAAGTTCAGAGTTTTCAAAGTCAGTGTATGGTAAATTCAAAGGTAATCCTAATGGATTAAAATCTTTTTCGCTAGTTAATCTGTAAGTGATGTTGTCTAACCTGTCAAAGATATGTTCTTGTAAAGATCTTTGAGGCTCAATGATATATGTATGTAAATCGAGCCACCAAAACCATTTGGTGTTTGGGAACTGGCGCATAGTTTGTTTTAAAATATCCACTTTTTCCCATGACTCCCTCCATTCATGAGAATATCTTCTTTTGATAGTCATATCCTTAATGGTGAGCCCGTACCCATGTTTATTAGAGTAATATTTCTTGTTATTTATGGAACTACGCTCGACTGACCATTCTTGGGCCCCTTTCCATTTAAGAACACCTCCACCTTCATTTGCTGCTAATATCATAACAATTTCCGGATCTTTCTTAAACCATGATGTTTTAATTCTTCTAACGATAGGAATATTGGTGAAACTAAATAATAGTATTGTTGCAATCAATGATAAAATCAATCCCTTTTTAAGTAAACTAAATATTCCCAGGATCGTAACTCTAGATTTCTTCTTTCTTGGATGCAAAGAGTTATATGGTGCAATAATTTCAATATCCTTTTCACTCATATTGCTTTTTATTTCTTTATCAACTAATTTCAACTGTTTATCTATCGATATTTCCATATACTCTTGATCTTCATTGATTTCAATTTTTTTTTTCTTTGATTTTTTTTTTTCGTGTTTTGTTTATTTGTTAAAAAACGGAAAAAATTGTAAAACTCGGTCTAAGTGTATATACAAATAATAACGTAATAATAACGTGGTAATAACGTGACATATCATGTGCAGCCCCTCGTAATAGCAACCCTTCATATATTTTTTTTTTTTTTATTTTTTGGAAATTGACAGCTTTTTTAATGATTTCATTGCCAAATAGTTGTCAATGATTTGTAGATGAATGAATAGAAGGCAATTAGTCAGAAAAAGAACGACAAAAACAAATTGATCATGCTGCTGCTCAGTGATAAGGATTTGACCACGAAGAAATTCCTTTTATTATCGTTAAAAGAACGAGCTGATTACTATAAAGACCAGTACCACTTATATCAAATGAAATTCAAATCCATATCGGCATTATATGATCAATTATACAAAAGCGAAGATATAGATATTTATAATGAGCAGTTTTTCAAATTCTTTTTTGATGATCTTCCTGAGAAACTAGTGCTTCAAGACACTCGGCCAAAGCATAACAACAACAATAATAATAATAATCACAATAATAATAATAATACGGTCGACAACGACGAGCAAGACCTTGAGAGTAATGATTACGACACTGATATCAATTTAATTGATATCAGAAGCAACTTTAATTTCAAGAAAAGAAAGTATGCTCCGCCTGATATTAATGGCGGCGCTAATATATCTGATGGTGGTGCTAGCAATAATGAACCAAATGGTAGTGGCACGCTGGAAAAACCTCAAGTCAATGGCAAGCCTAATAACCCACCGGCCAGTAGTGATAGCAATCCCGTTAATAAATTGCCAGCACCACCATCGACTACTGTGACCACCACCACCACCACTGCCACGACTATCAGTAACAACAACCGTAGTTTATACCTAAATCTAATCAACAATACTAACAACAACACCGCCACGGTCAAAGACGACAATGATCCTAAGGGACTGAAGTTTACTCCCAAATATCATTTTGTGAGGAATGCTAAAAACGTGTCAATATTATTGGATGAATATTTGAGAGGATTAAACGGCCAGAGGCCGGTTAAAACTCTAGAGGATAATTACGGATCTTTATGGAGAGGTGGGTCGCATCATGCAGTAGCAAAGCAGTTCTTACGTAGAAGATCTATTTATGAAGCTATTGATCGTGGATTGAGTAAGAATTTCTCTGAGAATAAAATTATTGACATCTTGGAAGATTGTAGAAGTTACACTAACGAAGATACTAATAAAATCTGCAAAAGATCGATCACGTGGCTTCTGCAAAATATCCCTGATGAACTAAAATAGATGGAGCATATCCTTGCCTGTTTTAGTGTACTATTTATTACAATGATGATTATTTATTTATTTATGTAGACTGCTGATTTACATTTAGTGCGTGATTCGCTAATTAATTAGTGAGGTCACAAGTGACGCAATAAAGTTGAAGGCGGAGTACGCAACCGCAAAAAAGAAAATCAATCACTTGGAAGTTTCAATCCAACGAGCTCCCTTGCCCACTATTATTTATTGTTATTTCCTTTAATTATTAATTCATTTGCTTATGTTAGTATTGGTAAAAGTGATTATGTTGAAGTGACTGTTTCGTGGTGGAAAAAAAAAATAAAAATCCATGAAAATATCCAATGATTCTCCTTGGCTGGTACCTGAATCAAAGCCAAAAAAACAAAAAGAAAAAGAAAAAAACTGTTGACAGTGGCTTTGCTATCATCAGATCTACTATGTTGATATATATGTATATGTGCTATAGTATTGATAATCTGCTAAATGGCCTAAAGTTTAAATGACATTGATCATTTTTTTGCAAGCATCGAGACCAATAGAAAGTGAGATCCAAATTTTGGTCCATAATTTTTGAGACAAAAAATTTTTCGTTTATCCAAATTTGAATTCCAATTAGGAAATTTTGGTAAAAGCTTAAATCATCGATGATGTTCCAAATATTATTTTATTTATATAATAAGGCTAATATCCATAAAATACAGAATTATTTTAATTCTAATTTATTTTACTTTTGCTAAGCCATATCCAAGACTTTTTTTTTTCTTGTTATTTATTTTGACATACATATATACTTCATCTATTTAATACCATCACCAAATGCTCGATATACCCTTCTTCTTATTCCTTACTTTCCTGGTAGATTTAGCTATCGGTGCTCCATTATCTGCTACTATTAATAATGCTTTAAAATTGGTTCAAAGATCTCCCAAAGGTGGATCTTTCCGCAGCGGTGGTAGTTCTTCCAGCAGCGGTGGTAGATCTTCCGGTCGCGGTGGTCGTCGTAAATCAGGTAGTAGTTCTAGTTCTAGTTCAAGTAGTTCCGTTGCTGTTGGTGCTGGTGCTGGTGCTGGTCTTGCTATTGGTCATTCTTCTGGTCATTATCATGCTGGTAATAGCACTTCGTCTTCTGATTCTTCTACTCATCTTTCTAAGGCAGCTAAAGGTGTGATAATTGCATTCAGTATTATTGGTTTCATTTTATTACTCGCTGGTCTTTACTATTTGTTTAGACATATGGTCAAAAAAAGAAGAGCTCAGGCTGCTGCTCAACAAAACAATGACCTTTATGCCGAAAGTAATATTAAATATGAAAATTCTAATCCCTATTCTATGGCTGTTGCACCAAACAGAGGAAATCAAGAGGATGGAAAACAACTGCAAGTACAACCGCAAGAACTTAATGTTCCTAATGATTCTGATGTTCTTCCACCACCACCAAAATATACTCCACCCAACTACTAAGCCATATTTTTTCTTTTATTTTATTATTCTATATTTACTAATTACTTTATTTAAATTTACATTTTTAGATAATCCTTTTTATTTTTTTAAAAATTCTTTTTTTTTTTTGTATATGATATTTAGCTAGATACGACTATTATCCAAAATAATATTTTAAGCCAATTGCCGTCAACATGACTACTATTAAATAAGGTAAGTCTAGTTTAATAAAAGTCACCCAAAAGATTAATGAGAAGAATCCGGTGGTTAATATTTGATTATACCATAAAACTGCAGCTGATATAGTATTAGAATATTTGAACAATGCATCCATTGATACAAGCCCAAGCAAACAAGTTATGGTGATACTGATTAAATTAACTAAATTATTATCTAAAATTTCAAAATTTTTAGAGGTCACTTTCCTCAATCTTCCCTTGATAAATTTATTTGAAATTTTACGACCATTATCATTTTCAATGACTTTCCCATCAAATTCGTCCACATACGTCCCTTGGAACAAAGCCCCGATTAAAGAATCGATTAAAGACCCCATGACACCATGGCAAGTTATAAAGAAAACAACATTGAATTTATCGCGTAATAATAATTTATTAGTTTCAATATCATTAGTTATTAAGTTATTACTGTTACTATATGGGACAACATGGAATGATTGATAACCAAATTGAGCTACAATTGCTATAAGGAATGCTCCAAAATAGGCACCAATGATCCCTACACTTGATACTCCTCCATTTGTACCCCTTGAACAATACTTGAAAGTAGTAATTAAAAGCGGTTTCTCCTTTGATAATATTCCAATTTCTGACGATAAGGTATCGGCGGTGGCTACCGCTATGTTAACAATCGCGGCTAAGTAATATTTATGAGCAATTAATATATCTTTTTGATGACTATAATACAATCCAATTAATATAAATATGGTTCCTGGCAATGAGTTGCATAATACTTGTACATGAGTTCTTTGGCTATGGCTGCTGCTATTAGACTTGGATTTGGATTCAGGGGATTTCCCCTTTAAATCAATATTATGTTCAGTTTTCGTTAATCTAGCTTTAATATCAGCCTTGAACTTTGTAGAAATATTACCAACAACGAAAAACAATAATAGTAAATTTATGAAAATATTAGAGTCTGGTAAACAATGGACTATTCCCACGATTATTGCAGTAACCACTCCAAGAGGTGTTAATGATTTATGAGTGTATGCTCTAAAAGCCACTAAACAAATTACGGCTATTTTATAGCCAATTGAATAAATGGATGACATATCTGTATTTATTATCAATAAATATTTATTGATTGAAAATATATTATATTATATTATATACTATTTCTGAGATCTCCTTTTTTTTTTTTGTTGGTGTTTTTCTAGATTTTTTTAATTTTTCCTGTTTTTATCGAGCACGATGAGGACACGGATTTTAAACCTGCAACATAGAAAAAAGCAAATCATATATTATTAGTTTCCTATTACTAGTTTACTATTACTATTTAATTAATCAATTAAATTCTGTGAAATTCAATTTCATCTTGATATTCTTTAGCATAGTAAGAATTTCTCATTCTAATAGCATAAAAAGTACCAGCTATGAAGGCTACAAAGAAAAATAAGAGCCAAAGGGCTTGACCCTTTTCATTACCATTGCTACCAATATCCTCGTTGTCATCATTAGTGTCTGGTGACCATTCGCCCTTTTCACTTTCTTCGAGCTGAAGTTCTTTGACACTAGTACTAATAATTGTAACTTCCTCGACCGGTCTGTCTCTCATGTTAGTTTTAACATTTTCCATAGCAGTGACAACTTCAGCCCCATCTAAAAGTTTACCAAATATGACATGAAGGCCGTTTAAGAATTCAGTGACAGCTGTAGTAATGAAAAATTGAGACCCATTGGTATCAGGCCCGGCGTTTGCGTAAGCAATATACCCAGGTTTTGTGAAGGAAACTTTAAAATTTTCATCATCGAATTTTTTACCATATATGGATGAGCCTCCAGTCCCATCTCTGTTTTCAAAATCACCGCCTTGAATCATAAACCCTTTGATTATTCTATGGAAAATGCTGTTATCGTAAGATCCCTTTTGAGTTAATTCCACAAAATTCTTAACTGATAATGGAACAACCGTTCCAAACATCCCTAGTTTGATTTTCCCTAAAACTTTGTCTCCATGTTGAATTTCAAATGTAACTTCATGAGTAATCGGTGGATCTTCACTGTTGCCAGTAGGTTTTGCAATACCTGGGCCAATATTAGTGAAGATAATTAGCAAATATGAAAAGATTATTGAAAGTATCATTTTCCTCTTGCCTTGTCTATGTTCTTGATTGGTGTTTATCTCATTTATCAAGTTATTTATCTTTTTTTCTCCAATTTGTCTTCTTGAATGAAAATGGAAAAATTAACTAAAGACCCGCCATGATGGTATATATGTACTTTATATATATATTCATGGCCACTAGAGTAAGAGAGAATAACTCAAGAGGTCTTGTGGCTGAGGTTTGATGTAAAAGTTGACGGTATAGCTCTTTGCTTTGCTAGAAAGCTCTGGCTAATCAAATTCTATTACAAATCTCTCCCAAGAAGAACAGTATCTAACTTTGTTTCCTCTATGCCCTAGATTCTTTTTCATTTCGCAGCTTTCTAAAATCCATTCTCGCGTAAAACTGGTAGTCTACATCTAAGATAAAACGAAATATTCAACAAAAGAAAAAGTGGGAAGCAATTGTACAATTAAAAAAGTCTTGTGGACCATAATATCATATTTGAAAATAAAGGGTAGGAAAAAAATCTACACCAAAGGGATTTAATGCCATTAGCTAATCTACAAAAGTTTTAATAAGATTATAACTAAACTATATAGAAACCTTGCTAAGAACAACGACTGAAAAAGCTTTAAAGCTAAAATGAAGCAAAAACAAGAGAGTAATAGTAATAAATCATTAATTTGTGGGTGTCTACACTATTCTTTTGTAAATTGGAACTTTTCCGACCATAAGTTTGTCTATTATAATCTTCTAAATCATCAATACTTAAATGATAATCAGCAATATATGGACATGTACCTCCATCTTGAAGATTCTTTTTATTTATCATAATCATCATTCGTACATTCACTTTTTTTTTTTTTTACTGTTATCTGTTATCTTTTCATAATTAAGTTTAATATGTCTCTTTTTTGTTGGTCATGTTTAACAATCAAACGGTATTATCCAATTGTGAAAAGTTTGTCGATATCACCATAGTGTGAGTTAAAACTGCTCAACAAAATGGAATAATAATAGAACGACAACACATGTTGAAAATAAAACCAAAGTAATTCTCGCTAAAAAAAGCATTTTAGTTGACTAATGCAAATCAAATGCCGTATGACAGTAGACGAAAAACAGTAAAGCGGCCGCGTGCAAAAATTAGTTTTTAGTGCCACACCCACCAGAAGATCATCTTTTCCCGCCGTTCGTAGGCAAATTTTATTTTCCCGAGTTTGGATTTAAGACACTATCATGACCATCTATGGGATATCATGGATATCCATAGACAATTATTATTTCTCGTTCACGTCATTAACCATAATATGGGCATTAAGGCGTCCTCATTTACACATATTTGTACATATATTCAGGCATGCCGTTGAGTTGTTTTTTATTGTGCTTTATATTGTGTTGTATATACGAGAGTACTGTGATAGTTATACAGCTTTTATCAAATTATCATTCGTTGTATTGTCATTGCCCTGCGATTGTTCATTGTGAGCACCTTTATTGAATGAGACTAACCACTCACCAACAAAGAAGAAAAATCAAGGGTACTTACGATGTTTAATTAAGAAATTCTAATTGTTTATGTTTTGCCCTGCATCTGTATTCTGTGATTCTCTTGAATATCGATCGTATTGAGACAAACTTCGTGTTCAAATGCAATATCTTAAAATGGCAATAACTATGGAATGAACAAAGTCCTCGTAATTGCTGGCAGCAGTTAGTTGATTACTAAGTATATATGAATTATGAAAAGAAATACCGGTAATAAATTCGGCATTGCAAAAATTACAAGAAAGGTTATAGTAAATAACAGACAAATCCATTTTCGTAGCTACATATGGTATATACAATAATGGCAATAGATATTGTGATGCTAAGTGTGAATACAATAATCTCACCCCACTTAATATATAAATAATTTCAAGATAATTGGTAAAGCTAAAAAAAATTCATGTTGAATTTTTTTATCTGTGTTTTTTTGTTAACAATTGTTTATTGTTAAGCCAATGGTAGTCTTTCTTAATTTATTATAGTTTCTTTGTAATTATTAAAAGTCAGACATTTTCTGTATTTTATGAATTTCTTTTTTAAAGCTATTATTATTTTTTGGACTATGGTATGTCTTATACAAGTAGACAGGTAAATCCTTCCTAAATGATAATGAATATTTTTTAGCTTTTTTTTTAGAGCTATTATTATTATTATTTTTAGTTATTTGATTGTTACAATTTTTTTATTATTTTAATTTTATTTTATTTGATTTTACATTTTATTATATATATTATAATTGATATCCAACTTTTATTATTTTTTTTTTTTTTATTAATTTACTTATTTATTTATTTATTTTGGTTTCTTTTTGGCTTCTTTTTGATTCAATTTTGTAATTTCTCTAATACCAAAGATTTTCTCACTACTACACTAATTCATCGATTATCTTTTTCTACAACAGCAAAAAAAGAACTTGTTTTTTCTCAATATAGTCAATACTTTACTTATATATTGTCTGCTTTATATTGTCTACTTTATATTTTCTTTTTTTTTATTTTCTTTTGTTACTATCTTTTATTAACTATATTCGTTCGTTCCTTGTCTCTCACTTACTTCATTTTGTCTCAAAGAAAAGACACATCAACAGCATCGGTTTTCTATTTATAACGCAAATCTCTTTCTACCTCAAAAATTTTAAATTTAAGATTTAATTAATAATTATTTTTATTACTCAGGAAAAAGTTCCGTGTCGTTCGATAAAATTATCACTGGTATTGTTAGGTTATAATATAAAAAAGTGTTAAATCTCTTTATCTATCCTCTCTTCTTTTAACAAATCTATAATTTTGTTCTCTCTCTTTCTCTCTTCTATCCTCCTAATATTCACAAAAAAATCAGGATTCTCTTTTCTAGTGATATCATATACATTATATCCTATGGCATCTCAAGTTAATTCATTACTCAATGTATTCACCAAATAATCAACTTCGAACACATTTCCAGCAGCAACAGCAACAACAACAGCAATCACAAAACTCCCAATCTTCAAGTACATCTACTCAACAACAACAGCAGCAGCAGCGGAACTCTCTGTCCCTGACTCTGTCCCTTCAACAACAGCAGCAGCAACAGCAACAGCAACAACAACAACAACAATTACATCGTCAATTAGCTGGTGTTATTGATAATAATGCTTTCTCTTTTGATCCATTAGATACTAATTCAAATCTAAGCACTGTTGGTTTCAACAGTTATATTTCGCACAATGCTCTTAATCCCGCTGCCGCGGCTGCCGCAATGAATTCGTATAACCCAAATCAATTAAATCAGCAATTAACCGTTGGTGTTGCTAATCCTGGCAACAACGCTCCTTTAAAGATTTCTTTAGTTCCTCCTTGTACTGGTACTTCAAAACATTTCTTCAAACTAGAAAATAAAATTGCCTTATTAAAAGAAGTTTTGGCTGTTAATCCATTTGAAGATAGTTCTAGATGGAAAGTCGTTAGTGAAAATTATAACATTTGGACTTCCGCTAATCAGCCAGAAAGATTTTATGCTGCCGTTGATTACTTGCCGAGAAAAGTTCGTGAAATGTTAACTAATTTTAAAAACTCTCTCAAAAATGAAGATGCTGGTTCATCTTCTAAAGACAAAAGTGATTCAAATGACAACAGTAAAGATGATAACGGTCAAGATAAATCTAAAAATGATCAGGATAGTTCTAATAACAATACTAGTAATAATAATAATGATCATTTAGATGAAGCTGAGAATCAAGAATTAAGATCTTTATTATATGATGTTTATCAGATGATGACTAATGTTGGCAAAGGTGATAAGCAAAAAAGATCTTCCATTAAAAGACTTAAAATTGAAACTCCTATCTTACAATCTTTATCTTTATCATTAAAATCTCCTGATATCACTGTTGCAGCTGCTAACAATGCTAATCGTCGTCATTCATTTTCTCAACTGCTGGCACAACACTCTCCTAGACATTCTCCACAACGTCACCAACATAAAAGACAAAAGTCCAATGCTAGTAACAATAACAATAATGTTTCAGGTACTGCCGCTGCTAGTATGATCGGTATGAATGCCAGCAGCAAAGCAGACGCTTCTCATGTAAATGATCATTCTTCAATTCATTCACAATCTCTGCACTCTCTGAATAGTTCTCCAAGAATTCAAATATTCCCTAATCAACATCGTAGCCAACTGTTTACTAGCGGTGCTATGAACAATAATATTAATAATATTAATTTAGTTGGTTCAAATTTTAATATGATGGATGCTACCAATAATATCCATAGTCATTCAGCTGATAATATTAATGACAGCACTAACAGCACTAACAGGTTCAACATGCATGGTGGTAACAATAATAAGAATAATATTAATTTCATTCAACCTGATTTGTTGATTAATAATCCACAATTCCAAATGTTTAATAAGATCTTAGAACCAATGATGAATCGTTTAAACAATTTGGAAAACAAATTATTAATTATTGAAAATATTAATAGAAACAATCTTGGATTGCCTGCTAATGTCGTTCCATTCAGTGATACCATTCGTCCAGGTTACCCACCATTTCAAGAATTACCATTGTTGCGAACTGCTATTGATGTTGAAAATTTAAATTTTGATCAATTAAACACTTACTTGAAGTGTTATAATATTAATCATAGTAATAACGTTTCTGTTAAAGACCGCAAAAAGAAGCTTGCTTGTTTCTTAGGGATTTTGAATCCTGATAATTATTCCAATTATTATAGAAATTAAATTCTTCATTTCTTCTTTATTCCATACATATATGTATATATATATATATATTCAATTCGTCGTTCCAATACCCCATTTTCTTTTTATTATTTTTATCTATTCTTACAGCAATAATTGATTAATAAAAAACTTTTGGTTTTTTATTTGAATTGATTATATTTCTGCTACCCTTTTTTATTCACCTATTTGTTTTATTACTTTATTTATTTACATATTTTATATAATTTATTATTAGTTAATAACTATCTTGTCTTTTACATAACTCACTTTTTGTTTGTAGTATGCTACTATACTTTCAAGGCAACATCTTTAGAAAATTGTTTTAATCTTTCAATTAATAATTTTTGATCAACTGCATGATAATAGTCTTGATTAGTAAACTTTTCTAAATGAATTATCTTATCATCATTTATTAATCCACGTTTAAACCCCGCTAATAACAATTCATTAACATTTAATTTCTCAAATCCTTGGACATTATTATTGATCAAATAAGTATCCACTAATATTTCATTACGATAATCTTGTAATCCATTGATTAATAATCTTTTCAGTAACTTTTTGAATTTACCTAAATTGAAATAATCATTCAATTTTTTCAAATTTTCAATATTAGCATGATGGAGGTATCCAGCTTCTTTGAAAAACTTCTCGACATTGGTTCTTTGTTCTTGATCATTGATTAAATGCTTCAATTTCGATAATTCTTGCTTTTTAACTAGATTTGGTAAGTAGCAAGTCAGTGGGATCAATGAAGGCACTAAAAGACAAATCAATGGAGTACATTCCTCAAATAATAAGAAAAGCAAAAAAAAAATGGGTAATTTAATGAAATCTCTTTCGGTTCTTAATATTAATTGGTAATCAGATCTTGTAATATTGATTATATTCCCTTGAGAGTTATTCGCATGCTGCTGTTTCTTTAATTTGATTTTATTAATGTATATTTCGTTCAATAAATAGTTAATCAAGTCTCTACTTTTACTGATTCTACCTCGTTTGATCCCATTATCCCCATCAACAGGCTGTGGCTTCTTTTCATAATCAACAACGTCAATGTAATATGTCTCTTTTAATAATTTTTTCTTTACTTTTTGATTATTCCATATGTTTTGTAATCCAACTTTATAGAAATTGAGTATCGTTTTCCCAAATTTAAACCATTTCTTGAAAAATAATATTGAATTCAGTTTCCCCTTGTTAGCTTTGGTCACTTCATCGAATATTTCTTGCTTCGTTGCTATTTTAATTGGCAATGTCGTGATTGCATTCAAATTGTCCTTATTAGCAGTAGATTCTGTCGATATCAATCTATAATATCCGTATCTCGGAATATTCAGTATAATAGATCTATTATAACAATATATCCTTCTATTCAATGAAATTCTAAACATATTTTGTAGATATATTCCTTGGTATCAATATTGGATATATAAATATATCTCTTATGGTTGTTTTTGTCATATATATAGAAAAAAAAATTTTCATTTTGATCTTTTTTTTTCCTTTGTAGTGAAAGTTCCGAATTTTTTTGTTAATGGAGACGTTTTTTCTTCAGTAATACAATATAATTGCAAAAGCAAAAGGAAACGGGAAATATTTCAACATGGCATATTTTTTTGTTTTCATAATATTTGTAGGTATATAATTGAATAAATAAATAAGTAAATAGGTAAATAAGTAAATAATTAGATTAGATAATACACGGTTTATCAGCAGGGTCTTTTGTAAACCATAATGCCCATCCTGAATACTTATCATGAAAGTAAGTTCCCTATTGATTAATATTTGGTTAGTTAGTATTCCATTTCGTGCTTTTTTTTTTTTTTGAATATATCTAAAAAGGATGTTAGTATACTTACTGGAGTTTCTTTGATCTTTTTTGCATGAATAGCTGACTTCATATTATAATAATGAATTGAAAAACATAACTTTCTTGAAATTGCTGGGAAAATATGAACTATTTCTCCGAATTCGCCAAAATCTTCTTTAATTTCGTCTATATCAAAATGACAATTTGGGATTATTGATGCTGAATATACTTTATACTCTTGTTCAATTATTTCATTGGTTTGTGATGGCTGAACAATATCAGAATCAATTTTTTTGATTAATAAGCATCTTGAAGCTCCTCTAGTAGTTCCTTCGAATTCTACACTGCTTTTACTTTCTTCGATTGAAGCCCAATGTCCTCTAAATATTTGTCCACAAATAATAAACTTCCCATAATTTGAATAATTAAAGAAATTTTGGGCATCCTCGGACTTGACAAATTTTATAGTCACTTTATTGATTGCATTAACATTTTCATGCTGTTCTTCTTTGTCAATATCTTCTCTGACTGATTCTATCTTACCACCACATACATATAATAATATCGAATTAATTCCAATATGGCTAGGAAACCCAATGAATATAATTGTCCGTTGATTTTGAGAAGGTATTTTATCAGTTGACTTACCAAATTGTTTATTTAATAAATTATTGTTTGCTCTCAAATATTTTTTATTGTTATTGTCTTCATTTTCCGTGGCAGTACTAGGAGTTAAATGTTCTTTCTCAATATGTTTAATGTAATGATTATTTTGATTATGATTTTCAATGTCTAATTTATTCATTAGCCCTTGTAATGCTTCAATATCACCATTGTCCTGTTGTTGCTTGTTTTCAATGGTATCATCATCTTTAATATTATCATTTTGATCTTTAATCACAGTCTCTAAATGATGGTGAACTTTTGTGTCACAATCAAGTATACTATCGAAAACATTATTTTTGCTAATATTCCATTTATTAGTAACACTTTTAGCAAGTTTTTTGATAGTAGTCATCCCACTCTTGGAAATAGTCTTATCATCAACGTTGCATATCAAAGTACTTATCGCACTTTTATTACCAACATTGTTATTGTTGTTATTAATGCTACTATTGGTGATACTGTTATTACTAGTAATTTTAGTCAATTTATAAACCTTCAATTCATTATTCTTTTCTAATTGAGTATCTTTATTTGAATAATTCAATTGTTTGAACATATCTTTCTTTCTTTTTTATATGTGTTTCCTTTTCGGGTATTCTTTTTTTTTGTGTGTGAGTATGTTTGTGTGTTGGTTCTTTTATATAAATCTATGTATATCCAGTTATATCAAGTATTATTTCTTTTATTCTTTTATTAACAGTACTTGGTTATCACTATTACCTAGAGAAAATAATTAAAAGTTCTAAGAGCTTCGTATTTAGTAGAAATGCTTTTGTTTTTTTTTTTTGCTTTTTTGTATTTTTTGTATTTTTACTTATATGCATATCAAAATCACAAAAAAAGTATTATATTACAGAACCAAAATAAATAAAAAATAAATAAAAATACTTAAATTATATGTATCAAATGCTTGGATCTTCTTTCCAAACTTTAATAGTCTTATCACCTTCACCAGTGATTAATCTAATCCCAGTTTGATCAAAAGTACTAGTAAAAATCGCATTTTCCGCTTCTTTAGCTCCAGGCATTACTTTTGTTTCTAATTGTTGGAAGTTTTGTCCACTCTTGTAATCATAAAACATCATTGATCCATCGTCTCCACCACTGAAAACAACACCGTCATTGTTCACTGATAGTGTGTTAATAATGGTATTATGTGTTGGGTGGAAATCATCAATGAAGGTACCGTTAGGAAATGCCCATTTTTTAATTTGATTCGCAGATCCGGAAATAAACGAGTTTTCAAAGGTGTTTAATGACAATGCTCTGACCCCTTTACTATGATTAGTTAAAGTCTCGACGGTTTTACCAGCTACAATATCCCATAATTTAATCGTACCATCTGAAGAAGAACTTACAATTTGAGGATCAACTGCTCTGGTCTTCACATTTAATACATTGGATTGATGGCCTGTGAGTACATGAACTGGAACTCTAGTTCTCATATCCCAAACTCTAACCGAAGAATCACGGCCTCCAGTCACTATAAGGTCTAATGTTGGATGTATATCTATACAGTAAACTGCTGATAAATGGCCATAATAGTCACGCACCATGATATTTTTTTCTAAATCCCAGCACTTGATTGTTTTATCCTCTGAGCAACTAAACATGTATGGATGTCTATCGGATATACTTATTCCTCTAACTGTCATGATATGTCCCGTGAACGTGGTCTTTAAGTTTCCTGATGCCAAATCCCATATTTTTATAGTGCTGTCAACTGCCCCCGAGGCAAACCATTCGTTATTAGGCTCAACGCATAACGATCTGACCCACCCTGTATGTCCAGCTATCACACGCATTAGTTTCCATTTGTAATGCTCGGTCACTGGTGGTTTGGTCTCTCTTTCAACTTTGGCCCTTTGTCTTTTAATAATTTCTTGAGTAATAGAATTGGAAGTTGGCGAGACTGTCGGCATTTGATTATCATTTTGGCTGCCACTCCTTATTAATGTTAACTCCTTAGATATACTATTATTTTTGTCTTCATCATTAGTTGTGGTATTTATTGATCGAAGTTCTTGGGATATGTGTGACCCTCTATATTGGTCTAGTATTGGTTTATATTGGCTATTTAGTTTGGAAATCTTATAGCTATTAGAATATGAATTCAATTCATTAAAATATTTCACCACGTCCTCTTCCTTGGTTTGTTCATCAATCGATTGTTTCTCAAAGAGAATCTTTCGTCTTGCGATCAAATTGTCTATTGCATCGCCCATCTTTAAAGTGAAATCAAAATTAAATAGAAAGTTATTCAACAAAAATAATCATACACACTCTCTCTATTAGAATATATTTTTCCCTATTAGAATATCTCTTTCTCTATCAGAACATATATCTCTCTATCAGAACATATAACTATAATTGATTAATCTTCCTCTTCTCTATAGCTCAAATTTTTCTTCTTTGATAAATTTTTTTTAATTTTTTTCCTAAAGGTTATGCACCACTGTAACTTGAAAAAAAAAAAAAAAAAGTAAACAAAAAAATAAATAAACAAAATCAAAGAAAAATATAAACAAATCATTAGAGAATAAAAAATTTTTGGTGACCAGCCCATCTTGATGGAACTGTATATATCGATTCATTTATTACCATTCTCATAAGTACTAGATACAAATATTAGCGGGATTGTTTTGAAGTATATGTATATGCCTACGTATATATATTTATGAAAATATGTCAAGCTCTAATTTCAATGTTCCAAGGCTTTCACCTAATAAAAAGCTGCACTTTAGACCACCATCTAGTCAGGCATCTTTAAGACGTCCAAGCTCTACAATGTCATTAAGATCATCGTCAGTGAGAAGACCTTCGACACCTAACTTCATGAGACCAGGTGTGATTGGTGGAAGTAGATCGTCAAGTCCTAATAATAGCAGGCCTTCTTCTTCTCTCAGTAATCGTTCAAATACTTTATCTCGTTTAGGTTATAGATCAAGTTCAACAAGTAGTGGGGCTAATGATAATGTTTACACGGGCACTATTGTGGTCTCTATAAGGCCTAAACCTCAACCTCAACGGGCAAAAAGCTCTTGGATAATTAATACTGAGGAAAACTCGATTTTTGCCCCAGATCTTGGTGATTTCACTTTTGATAATGTGTTTGGTCTTGACGTTGATAATGCCTCCGTTTATAATAGATCAGTTAATGATATTGTGAAAAAGACTCTTGAAGGGTATAATGGGACTGTCTTTGCCTATGGTATGACCGGATCCGGTAAAACACATTCTATGCAAGGTGTTGATACTGATCCTGGTGTTATTCCTCTTGCCGCTCAAGAAATATTCAACTATATTGATTTACATTCTCATTTGAAGAAATTTGTCATTAAAGTCTCTTATTTAGAAATTTATAATGAAAAGCTTTTTGATTTGCTTTTGCCCTCGTCGTCACCTAATGCATTTAACTCTTCTATGTTTGATTTAAAAATCAGAGATGATCCAATAACTGGTGTTAAAGTTTCTGGTTTATCAGAGGAAGTTGCTAATAATGCCGATGAATTATTGCAGATTATTCATCGCGGTGACGCCATTCGTAAAACTGAAGCTACTGATTTTAATGCAAGATCTTCAAGATCTCATGCGGTGGTTTTAATACGTATTACTAGTACAGATTCATTGACTAAATTAGAAACAGTTTCGACATTAAGTTTGTGTGATTTGGCTGGTTCTGAAAGAGGAACTTCATCTTCTGATCGTCGTAAAGAAGGTTCTTTCATCAATAAATCTTTATTATCATTAAGTTCTGTGATATCCAAATTAAGTGTGGCTTCAAATAAAAATGGCGGAGGTGTTGGTCACATTCCTTTTAGAGACTCAAAGCTTACGCGTTTATTGCAGCCAGCATTATCAGGTAATTCTGTTATTTCGATTCTTTGTACTATTCATCTTGGTGATTTAACTTTTACAGATACTACAAATACTTTAAGATTTGCTGCTAGAGCGAAAAATATTACCCTTAATGTTAGTAAGCATGAATTGGTTGGAAGCGGTAGTGACAAAGATAAGATAATTGAAAAATTACAAGAGACTATTCTGAAACAAAAATTGGAGATTGATTTATTAAAAACATCTAATGGATTTAATAACTTAAGTTTAAATGGAGATTCTACAGGAGCACCAATATCATCTAGCGATGCATTATCTATGAATAGTGAAATGGCTCAGCTACAAGCAGAAAATAGAATTTTGAATGAAAAAGTTGAACACCTTACAAGATTAACTGATGAAAAGAAAACTGAGCATATACTTTTGAAAAATGATATTATGAATGTATTAACATCTACCAGAGCTGCTATTAATGATCCTACTACTATACGGAATATTGAGGAAGTTTTCAAGCAACAGTCTGTAGAAATTGAAGAATATCAAAGTTATATATCACACTTGGAAAATGAATTAGGTAAATTAGAAAAGAAAAAATTCCTTGGGGTGTTATATAATAATAACAATATTAATAATATTAGTGATAACTTAGATAGTGACGGTGGAAATGATGAAAATAGTGATATAAATAAAGGTCTTATATCCCCTAGTAAAGTTAGAGAAAAAGTGTTATTGGATGGTAATCACCGTGAATTACAATCTTTGATAGAATCGCAAAAGGAAGAAATTGAAGAGCTAACTGAATCTCTCAAAGATAAAGATAGAATCATTAAAGCTTTGCGTACTAGTAACAGATTTAAAAACTCTATTGCTAATGGTTCAAGCTTTTCTCATGTTTAAAATAGCTACAGCTATAACAATATTATTTATAAAATAAAAAATAAAAACTAATATATATATATATATACATATATATATAGCTAATGTACAAAAAAAATAAATTAATTAAAACATAATGAAGAAAATATTATTATTATTATTGTTATTATTTGCTTTTCTTGAGAGGTTTTATAACTTGGCCTGATTTAGTAATTACACTAGGCATAGTCATTCTTTGGAATGATTCTCTAGTATTCCATTGTTGGCCAATTGGCATCATAAGAGATCTTTCGTATTGTTCTTTATTTTCAAATGGGAAAGGAACTGCACTTGCCATAAATTTAGCATTCTTCTTATTAGTCTTTTCATTGAAAATAACATTTTTCAAATTCTTATCCTTACGGTTATTAGCTGCCATAACCCCTTTAACTTTCTTTTGTTTCAATTGCTTCTTTTGTTTCTTTCTTTGTTTAGCTGAACCACCAGCCCACGAATTAATACCAATTTCTCCAGCAGTTATCCATTGATCGTCTTCTTCTTTGATAGTTCTCTTCTTTTCTCTTTCAAACTCTTTGACAACATCATCATCCACAAATGCTTCTCTAACGATATCTCTTTGTTGGAATTCATTAATGTCTTCATCTTCATCTTCTTCATCTTCAGAAGAGTCCTCAATAATTGATGTTTTTTCAACTGTGGTGTCTTTATCTATATTAGTTGATTTGGTTTTATTCTTGTGTTTGTTCTTTTTATTTTTCTTTTGGTTACTTTTATTAGTTTGTAAATTAACCGTGATTTTTGTATCAATTAATTCAAAATTGTCTTCTGGATTTTTGTTAGTCTTAGATTTAGATTTCTTAAGTTTTTGTTCTTGTTTATCAGATCTAGAACTTTGCTCGTCAACGACTTTCAATTTTTTAGATTTCTTTATTGGTTTGGAGTCATTAATGAGCCATGGATTAGCTTCTTCATCCTCATTCTCTTCTTCTCTTTCTTGCTGTTCTTCTTCTTGTTCTTCTGTTTCTTGTTTAGCATTACTTAATGGCTTTTTACTTTTGAATTTAGAACTAATTGAATTAACTAAATTATTACTTTCACTTTCTTCAATATCTTTTAAAGCTTCTTCAGCTTCTTTTTCTAATATTTCCCCTGATTTAGTAGCATCTGGAGTATATATTCTTCTACCTTTATTGAAAACCACTTTAGCTTTATTAATTTTTTCTTCTTTGAAATCTTGTAAATCACCACCTTGTTCTAATTTTTTCAACTTTTCAATGTTTTCTTTATTTTGTTGTTTAAGTTTAGCCTCGGCATTCTTCATGAATTTCATATTCATAAACCCAGTTTTCCCAACACCAGCTCCAGATGCTTTGGATGTTTCTGTTTCTGAATCAGATGATGATTCTAAATCACTGATATTTTCTGCTTCAGAACCAGAATCAGATCCTTCTTGACCTAATATTTTTTCTCTTAACTTTTGCCCTTGACGGTGCATTGCTTCCATTTCAGCTCTAGTGGATTTATCCTTAGTCATACCATGTCTAACCATATCTTTAGCCCATTTACTAGTATTATTTTTGAATTTTAATGTCATCCTAGCTTCGGCTCTAGCAGCATCGTCTTCTTCTTCTTCTTCTTCAAAATCACTTAAATCTTTCAAGAGTTCTTTGTTTTTTAAAGCTTCTCTTTTCTTGATTCTTCTATATGATTTAGACTTAATTTTCTTTATTCTCTTGGCCTTTCTTTCTTCGTGGAATAGTAATTCTTTCATTAATCTCAATTCATTTTGTCTCTTGATCATATCTTCTTTAGAAAGTTTGGCAACGGCGATTTTTTCAAATAATGCTTCTTTTTTATTATCTCTTAATTGAGATTCTCCTAAAACACTATCCACTTTTGATTCTAATTCGTTTAAGGGATTTTCACTTGGAACAAATGCAGATACTTTTTGATGAGTGACAGTATCACTATTAATTAATGGGAATTTCACAACTTCTGCTCTTTTCAAACGTTCGACATCATCTTTCCATTTATTTGCTTCTTCTTTGGATATTTCATAAGCAGCACTTCTCTCGTGTCTCTCTCTTATTCTCTTAGGCAATGGAACAGCAACATGTTTAACAGAGTCGGTTACTTGGTCATTAACATTTTTCAATAAAATTGATTTCAGTTTAGCATCTTGATCATTAATTGAGTTCATCATATCCGCAAGAGACAATTTATTACCATTAGTTGGAACACTTAATTCGTTTTCTTTTATTGTTAAGTTCACTAATTTCTTTCTCTGCTTTTCAGCTTTATTTTTCAAATTATCTTTCAAATTTTTCTTGACTGTCGCTAATTCAATATCCTCATTTTCAATTTCACTATCCAGATCACGTTTGAAAATATCTTCTTCATCTTCGGATTCTGATTCTGATTCGGAATCTTCTTCCTCTGAATCTGATTCTGAATCTGATTCTTCCTCTGAGCTTGATGAGGCCTCATCTAATAATTCGATATTTTTACTATTATCATTCAACAGTAATGATCCTTTCTTGTTGCTGGAAGCCTTTTCATCTTTATCATCCATATCCCAAATTTCACTTAATGGCTTCAATTCAGCTTCATCATAACTTAGATCACCACTGTTATCAGATGCATATTCAGAGTCATATTCATCTGAAGTGATACTATAATCACTAAATTCATCTAATGCTTCTTCATCACTACTCCCAGCTAGATTACCGGTTTTTGAATTCAATAAAGTCAATGACCCATTTTTAAAGGAGTTTCTAATCCCCATATTTCCTGATATTTATTCTATATTAATTTATATGGTATACTTTTATATATGAATAACTTGTGATGATATCAAAGAAACATGTATAGTGAAAAAAAAAAAAATTTTTTTTTTCTATTAAGAAAAAAAATTTTTTTTAGATGAGGTCAGTGCTACATAATCTACATATCAGGGGATTTTACAAATTTTAACATAAACATATAAAAGATTAATAAATAAATAAAACAGCTATTGAATGCTATAAGGTTGTGTATATATATATAATTTAGTTTTAATGAATTTAGTGATTAGTATTCATAATCTTCAAGCTTTTCACCAAAATGCTTTAGAAAGAAAATTTCATTCTCGAAATCATATAATTCGTATTGTAACTGCTTGTGCATATGCCATCCTTCATAGGAATCAGTAATATCTAAATTAGAGTTATTCTCTATTTCCTGTTCGTGTGAGTTACTACTATTACTAATGATTTTCTTTTTAATTTTTAATGGTGAGAAGTTACTATTCATTTTCTTATGTCTTTCTTTATTTTTGGTAGTTAGATTGTCTTCAGACATTGATGCTCTTTTAAATGAATTAGATGATTTAACTGATGTTTTACCATTGAACAATGGTCTCCATGGATCACTATGATCATAATCTAAAGTTTTTTCTTGATCTTCATCTTGACGTTTTTCTCTTCTTTTTCCTTTACCTTTATTTACCTTTTTATGCCTTTGAACTGTTTTAATATTGGTGATTGAATTGCTATTTAAGTAATATAAATCATTTTGATCAAAATTCAAGTCTATTGGTTCTAATATCTCTTTATAACTTCTTTCTGTTTTGCTAGGTTTTTTACTGCTTATGGAAATTTTTGATTTAGATTTTTTCAGTTGATTTCTTGATGGTCTCTCTTTTAATGATGATCTTTCTTCTTGGTTTTTAGTTATATTGAGGTCAGGATTTCTTTTATCCCTTTTCACTCTAGCTGTTGTAGGTATGGCTGTACTTGTTGCTGATTTAGGTGGACATATGGAAAATATACTTTCAGGCTTTACTGATGAAAATCTTATTGACACACTATTGGAGTTATAAGGACCGTTACTGTCTTCAATCTTTTTTAAAGCATCTTGGAAGCTTTCTTTTTCTTTAATAAGATAATTACTCCATGTACCAAAATCCTTTTTTGATTCAAGACTATCTGAATTATCATTGTTTATTATAGGCTCGTTTTTAACCGTTGCCAAATTAAATATGTTATTAAAATCTTTGTTTGAAAGGAAATGGCCCGATCCACTTATAACACTACATATTGGTTCAAGCTTATAATCAAAACTAGTTTCGTCATCCTTTGCACTCTCAACATCAGCATCATTAGTATTTTCTGCTGTTTCAGTTTCCTTTTGGACCTCTTTATTTGAATTGAACTTAAAGACTTTCCCAAAAAAATATCTGATTCCTTTTCTTGGAACAGCTTTATCATCCGCCATTTTTTTTTTTTTTGTTTTTACTATTATTTTGCTTTAATTGAATTTCTCTTATATATCATAACATATGCCAAAAACTAATTATTCAAAAAAGACATATAATATAATTATTTTTTAGTAGTAATAAATTTAAAAGTTTATGTTTGGTTTTTTTTTTTGGTTTATGTTTGTGATGAATTTCGTATTTTTGTGTCGGATTATACATGAAATTCATAGCACAATAATCAATGCAGTGAAATTGGTATATTCAGCTATTTTATCTACAGTAATTACTTAAATGAAATGTATTAACTTTATATAAGCTTATTTTAAGACATATTTCAATTTATACCTTGTAATTAATATGGAAATCATCCATTTTGTCCATTTCTATTATAAGAATTATATTATATGATTTAGACATATATTAAATTCCATAGAGAATTGTTTCAAAATTGAAATTGTATAATTTTAATAACATTGTTTATAGTAGCACTACGGTTTTATACCATTCCATTCCATTATGATATTTGATTAATTCAAGATATATATTATAGTTCGTTATGTTATGTTATAACCCTCGGAAGTAAAACGAGGTACGCAGTAGGGCAATCCATTCATAATTAATTTTAATTTCCGGGAGGAAAAAATTTCCTTTACATAGTTGGAAAAAATTGTCATCTCATCTTAATAAAAAAAAATATGACATATTTTTAAAATAGTATATAGCTGAACATCATCCAATATATGAATCTATATTTAAATTATTATATTCAACTAAATCATTTGCATCAATGTTTGCTTGACAGTATTATATATCTATATTTGGTTGATTTATGCTGATTAGTATAAATTTATTTAATTAAAATTCCTTTCTTGTTTCCTTCTTTTAACTTCTTTTTTTTAAAAGCCTTTTTTTAAAAACTTCTTTTTTTTATTTGTTATCGACTTTTATTCAAGATGCCTCATAGTTACGATAAAACTTTGAAGTTGACTAGGACTAGATCAAGTTCTTTGACGAGAAGAAACTCTGTTTCTTCATTTAGTGGTGCTTCTAATAGAAATTTCCTCGACGAAAATGATACAGAAATATTCTCGGGAGTGGGATCAGAAGTTATCCCTTCATCTATTGTTTCTTTTCATCATGGCCATAACTTTGATGATGACGAAGGTGAGAATGAAAATATCGATACTGAGAATCCTCAGTCACAAAATCATACCATTAGTACCGGTAGTAATAATAATAATATGGAGACAATATTATCTTCAGTTACTGACACTCATCATCATCAGCCACATCATAGAAATTCAAATGCATTAGCTAGAATAGACCTGAATGTTTCGGGAAGATCAAGAAATAATTCTTTTGATTCTGGTAATAAACCTAATTTCAAGTTTTTCACGTCAGACGAAATTGAAAATGCTCAAGGTGCTTCTACTCTTGAAGATCCCTTTGTTGATTATGATACAGACTGGAATGCCGGTCCGACATATGTGACTGATGACAACCTGGCTAATGAGAATGAGAATAATAATATCATTTCTAGAACTACTAGCAAAGTTCAAGAATCGGCGGTCTTCAATGACGAGGGTGATAGTTATGGAGGTAATAGTGGGCAATATGATTATCATGAATCTGATTTTAGAGATAGATTACTCAGTAATGCTACTAACGATCATTTTGGGGATGCAGAATCAGATATTTTAAATAAAAAGAATTATGCACATAAGCAGAAAGATTTTTTTCCAAACTCTATAGAACATCAACAAAGATTTTATATCGCTGAAGAAGATTTAATTATAGGTATTGCCGGTTATAAAACTTCCTCGTTGAAATTGATTGCCTATTATATTTTGAATATTATTACGTTTGGATTAAGTTATTTAATTTTGAGATGGTTGCCAAGATATAGAATCAATTTATATGGGGTCCGAGTGACTCTTGGTAATTGTGATTGGGTTGTTGTTGAAAATGAATTCGGGGAATTAAGCATTATAGATGTTGAAAAAAAGAATTTCAAAAGTTATATTTCAAAAGTCTTCAATATTAGACCTCAAGAGAAAAATAATGATGTTTCCGAAACTACTACTGAAAATACTTCACATTTAAATTCTGTTGATGATGATGAGGTTCTCCTCAATGATATATCAGACATTGAAATGCCAATTCTTTTATATTTTGAATATAGATATTTGAAATTAATTTATAATCCATTGGATGATATTTTTACCACTAATACAAATTGGGTTGATTCTGCCCATTGGTCATCAGTTAAAAAAATTAAAAATGGGCTTACAGAATATGAAATTAATGATCGTTCTTTAATTTTTGGTGCTAATAGTCTTGACTTGAAAGAAAAACCAATTAGTAAGCTTCTTATGGAAGAAGTGTTGCATCCTTTCTACATATTTCAATTTTTTTCTATTATCTTGTGGTTGATGGATAATTACTATTATTATGCATTCTGTATTTTTTTCATTTCATTAATTTCAATTTCACAAACTTTGATAGAAACCAAACAAACTATGAAAAAATTAAAAGAAATTTCAAAATTAAATAATTATCCCCTTGTTAGAGCAAAGAGAAATGGGTTTTGGAAAGAGATTCCTCTTGAAGAATTAGTCCCTGGTGATTTATATGAATTATCAGATCCAAACTTGTCAAATATTCCTTGTGATTCTGTATTAATATCTGGTGATTGTATCATAAATGAATCTATGCTTACTGGTGAATCTGTCCCTGTTTCTAAAATCCTGATTAATGATGAATCTTTAAACAAAAATCTTGTTAATTTAGATTCTTTATTCATTTCTAAAAATCAAATTAGTGGTTCTTTGTCCAAATCTTATTTATTCAGTGGTACTAAGATAATCAGAGTTAGACGAGGTACTCCAGATAATGATAATAATAATGAGCACGATACTACTACTAGTAATAATAATGATGTTGATAACGATAATAATAACAATAATGGTCAATCTAACAATGCAAACCCTGCTTCTTCAAGTCATGGTCATGATGATAACAATGAACCAGCATTAGCTATGGTAATCAAATCGGGATTCGCTACTACTAAAGGTCAGTTAATGAGATCGATGCTTTTCCCTAAACCAGTGGGATTTAAATTTTATAGAGATTCTTTCAAATATATTGGGTTTATGGGTATTATTGCCGCTGTTGGTTTCGTATATTCTATTTATAATTTCCTCAGACTCGAGTTAGCTACCAGCGTTATAGTCTTAAGAGCATTTGACATAATCACTATTGTTGTGCCTCCTGCATTACCAGCCACTTTGACTATTGGTACTAATTTTGCTATTAATAGACTTAAGCATGCAAAAATTTTCTGTATTAGTCCTTCTAGAGTCAACATTGGTGGTAAGATTGATATTTTTTGTTTTGATAAAACAGGGACTTTAACTGAAGATGGGTTAGATATATTAGGAGTTCATATCTCAGAAAATTCTAAAGAAAGAAACATTATTGAATTTGGTGATCTTATAAAAGACTTGAATGCTACTATTGGTAGTAATTATAAAAATCTTGCAGATTTTGAAAAATCAAGTAATGAGGCAAATCCTAGCCATAAACAAATTGCTGATGAAAAAAATTCTTTGCGGTTGGGGAACTTTTTAGTATCACTTTGCTGTTGTCACTCTTTAAACCATGTTGATGATGAATTAATTGGTGATCCATTAGATGCTAAAATGTTTGAATTTATAAAATGGGATATCGAAGAAGATTACGAGCATGTTTATAACAAGAAACAGGGCAAAAAATCAATCTATCCTATAGTGGCTAAACCTTCAACTAATACACATATTGATCCTAGTAATTATAATAATTATGTGGCAATTGTGAAAAATTTTGAATTTGTTTCATCATTGAGAAGAATGTCAGTGATAACCAAGCAATTATCAGATAATGACAGTAATGATACATATAAAGTGTTTACAAAAGGTGCGCCAGAAGTAATATTAGATTTATGTTTACCAGAGACTGTTCCTGAAAATTTTGAAGAATTATTATATTATTATACTCATAATGGTTATAGAGTTATTTCAATTGCCATGAAAACAATTAATATCAAAAACAAAAAGAAAATTGATAAAATCAGTAGAGATAGTATTGAAAGTGATTTAGAATTTTTGGGTTTTATTGTCTTTGAAAACAAATTAAAGAAAGAAACTAAGCAAACATTAGAAATTCTTAACTATGAGACTAAACTTAGAACAGTTATGTGTACTGGTGATAATATTTTAACTGCTATTAGTGTAGCTAAGGAATCCAAATTAATTTCTGGTGAACATACTAGAGTGTTCATTCCAAGAATCATTCATAGTTCAGACAATGAAGATATCACTGATACAATGGCACGGGATTATGATGTTGATATTCTTTGGGAAGATGTTGATGACCCTGACTTAATTTTAGATTCGTCGACTTTGCTTCCAGTGATAAAAGATGGTAGTAGCTCTAGATCTGCTGGTCAATTCTTTGATTATAAATTAGCAATCACAGGTGATGTTTTCAGATATATTTTGAAAGTTAAGAGTGAACTTGAAAAGGGCGAAATTTTAAATTCTAAATTTACCGAAGAATATGTTGATAGATTATTAATGTTGGCGAATATTTTTGCACGTATGTCTCCAGATGAAAAGCATGAATTGGTTGAGCAATTTCAAAAGCTTGATTACACCGTTGGATTTTGCGGTGATGGTGCAAATGATTGTGGTGCCCTTAAGGCAGCAGATGTTGGGATTTCGTTATCTGAAGCTGAAGCTTCAGTTGCAGCTCCATTCACATCGACCAATTTTGAGATTTCATGTGTTTTGAATATTATTAAAGAAGGAAGAGCATCTTTAGTGACAAGTTTTAGCTGTTTCAAGTATATGAGTTTATATTCAGCTATTCAATTTGTGACCGTGTCAATCTTATATAATCGTGGCTCAAATCTTGGTGATTTTCAATTTTTATGGATCGATTTGTTTTTGATTTTACCGATTGCAATTTTTATGTCGTGGTCAAAACCATATGACAAAATTGTCGCAAAGAGACCGAGTGCGAATTTAGTTTCCTCAAAAGTTTTGTTGCCATTATTGGGTAATATTGGCATTTTATTAATATTTCAAGTAATAATATGGAAATATGTTCAAGGAGAATCGTGGTATATTAAGCCAGTTCCTGGCGGCGATGATGCAGTTCAATCATCTGATAACACAGTATTATTTTTGTTTACTAACTTCCAATATATCTTGATTGCGGTTATCTTGACCCAAGGTCCGCCTTATAGAGAACCATCAATTCAAAATAAACCTTTTGTGTGGGATATTACGTTTTCAATTTTCGCATCGTGTTTATTAATGGTTTTAAATCCAGATTCATGGCTTGGTAATTTAATGCAATTAACAGCTACCTCATTTAATTTTAAAGTCTTTATGGTATTTTTATCAGTGGCTAATTTCGTTGTTTTATGGGTTAGTGATAAGTATTTATTTGTTAAATTGAATAAATTCTACATAAGAATGGTTTACGGTGCTAATAAGAGATCAAAGAAATATTTCAAGAGACTTATTAAAGAGTATGAACAGCAAGTTGAGGTTTAAACACTCTTTTAATTATTATATAAATTATTTATGACTATAATATACAGTTGTTTTTTGTTATATCGTTTTCTGTATCTTATATGCATTTTAATGCATTTTATGCATGCTTAACTACTATATCTCATGCAATATATGCACACCATACAGCTAAACTTCGAAACAGAAGAACTTGTCAACTACCAGTAATCAAAGTTGATTTAACTGAATACTAGGCTTTATTAATAATGTCAAGAACTGTCAATATTGTGTTTTTCTTTACCTTTTCTTTGCCTTTTCTTCGCCTTTGTATACGAAGTCGTGATTTTTACTTATTGCATTCTCTTTAAAAGTGATAACTGATTGGTATTTGATTTTTATGAATGCCACCTATATTAAAGGCTAATTATTAAGCAATTCTATTACATTTCAATATTTAATTCTATTTATTTAATTGCTTCTAAAGAATTTCTGGTTGATGTTCAAAAAAGAACCAATGTATTGGATTTTTAGCTGTTTATAGCAAAAAATGAAACGAAAATCACAGACAGAAAAAAACAAAAAATTTTTAGTTTTAAAAAATAAATAAACAAAAACAATTCAATAGTCAAAATCAGGTTAATTCAATGGATATATGGGATATATATATAAGAAAGAGTCTTTTTTTTTACACATTTTGATTTTCCTTATTAAATATACCTTTTATTAAGCAATCTTGACTTTGTTGGGCAGTGGGACTCGTTTCAATCACATTATAATTATAACTAATAATAATTATTTTTCAAATTTGATCCTTTTGTACTCTTATTTTTTTTCCTTCTCCGATAATGAGTGCTGCTCCAATAATAAGGCAGAATCAACACCAACAACACCATATTTATAATAATAATAGTAATAGCCATGATGGGAATTCTAGCAGGACTAGTTTAAATCAAAAACTTTCAATGGATTCAATTAAATCTATGGATAAAGAGCATCGTCACCGTGATGATGGGAAAAAGGCCAGTACGAAATCAATACCGTCATACCTTCGTGAAACTAGATCATCTAAATTGAAAGCAGGCAATACTCCCAAAATTCCTTTATCTAATAGTTCCAGCAGATACATATCATTGCCGTTATCTACGAAAATAACTCCACGATTGAAGAAAACTACAGCTACCATACCTAGATTGGATCTGAACAACACAGTGGATAAAAATAAGCAATTGAACAGCCATCTTAGAACTCCTAAAAAACGAGTATCCAGTTTAGAATTGAAACATTCATCATCAACAATTTTCCAGCCAACTTCTGCTTCAAAAGCAAAATCAGTAACTGATAATAGCAATAGCAATAATAATAATAATATGAGCAATAGTCGATTTTTACCTCTGAAATATGGTAAAACTTTAAGACAAGATAATTCAACCCCGATTAAGACAAGGTCGCCTTCAGCATCATCACGTACTTTAAAGCCTCATAAGAGCAAAAGCATTAATAATTTAGAATTGCAATCAAGAAGATATAAACCTAGAAGCTCATCAGTAGCGTCAGGTATACCCCGCACACCTACTAAAATCACGAGAACTAATAAGAAAAAGAGCAATGATGAAAGTGATTCGGCTAATACTAGTCAAGTGATAGTAACGTCAGCTGAAAGCTCTTTTAATACTAGCGGGTCAATAAGTAATAAAGAAGCTGATGATACTACCGATGTTATTTCGCTTATTAATAAATGTAGATTTGAAACTGAAATCACAACGGAGATTGATAATTTAATTTTAAATGATGAAAACGATATCAGTGCAATCACTACAGCAAGTGATAATGACAAGCTGTTGGTAAGCACTGAAAATATTTCCAAAGAGAATCTTTCTAAAGATAACTCTTTTAATAATGATAGTCACGAAGAAATAGAAACACAACATAAGAATAAAAGTAATAATAATAAATTGAACCCTGTTGAAAGAAATGATGATAGAGGTCAAGAAGAAAAAGAAAATGAAGAGTTATTAAACAAATCGGTTAAAAATTCAAACATTACTAGTAGCCATAATGGCCCTAAGAAAAAACTTATGAGTTTGAATATAAAACCACTTCGAGCAATAACGCCAAGAGATGATATAATTGAAAGAAATAGAAGTACTAGTTCAACAAATTTACATAAACTATCGGTGATGTCAGGGACTATTACTAGAAATTCAAACCATCAAGAGACTAAAAATGTTAAGATCCCTAAAAGTATGACTCTAAGTAATGTATCAAGCAAATCATTAAAACCAATTAAAAATGCTGTGAAAGGGGCATCACATCAACTAAATTCTGAAACTAAATATAAATCGAGAAGACTTATCAATTCAATCTCAAAATCTCAAACCTCCACAAATATTGCGCGTGCTACTATCTCTACAACTGCTGCTACAAAAACATCATCTAATAGTAGAAGTAATGAAAGTACCAATGCAGGAACTATGAGTGCAGTTATGTTTAATAACTATCATAAGAATAGAAACAATTCAAGAAGCAGATCACCAAAAATTGGAACTTCTCAAGCATTATATAATAGTTTAGTATCATTTAAAGGCACGAAAAAATTAATCAAAAATTGGACACTAGCTGATTACCTGGCAACTCAAGAACCAACACCAGCAGAAGAATTAATTGGGGATAATATTTATGAAAAAATGGAACTTAAAAGAAAATCAATGGTATATTATATGAAATCATCGTCATTAGCCGGCAATCACAATGATAGAGACTTTAAAAGAAATTGTGGATTTGATGATATTAATGGAAATTATATTATATCCAGTGGAGATCAAATTGATTATAGATATGAAATTTTACATATTTTAGGCCAGGGGAATTTCGGTAGTGTAGTACAATGTCGAGATCACAAATTGAACAAAACTGTTGCCATTAAAATCATTAAAAATGACACCAGATGGTCGTTACAAGCAGTGTATGAGATTAAAGTGTTAAAGGAATTAAATGATAAACAACAATACCAAAAGCACCTGAGACTATTAGAATATGTTGATCATTTTTGTTTTAGATCACACATGTGTATAGTCACAGAGATGTTATCGGTGAATTTATATGAGGCTACTCAAGCGACAAATTTCCGAGGGTTCTCGATTGAAATGGTTAGCAAATGGGCATATCAATTGGTTGAAGGGCTAGAATTTCTACACGAAAGAGGGATAATTCATTGTGACTTGAAGCCAGAAAACATTGTATTATGTAATCCTAAAAAGGTTGACATTAAAATAATTGATTTTGGGTCTGCATGTTATAAAAACGAAGCATTATACTCATACATCCAATCAAGATTCTATAGAGCACCTGAAGTGTTGATTGGAGCTAGATATGATACTGCCATCGATATATGGAGTTTGGGATGTATATTAGCAGAGCTAAGTACTGGTAAAGCGTTATTCTCAGGGACCAACGAAAGGGAAAATTTGGCTTTAAACATCGAATTATTGGGAGTACCTAAAAAGTCCACGATTTTGAAATTGAGAAAAGAGTTGAAGGAAAAGGGTCCAATTGGAGACATCACAAACAAAAACAACAATGAAGAAGCTCAGCAACCATATACTTTGATTGATTTGGCGTTTGATAGAATCGGGGCATTGAAACCAAGAGCCATGACAGTAGTTAAAGAATCAACGGGAATGAATAAAACCTATACAATAAAGGGTAAATCGTTAGATTACGAATTAGGAATAATGACAAGAGATCCATTTGAAAGAAGTTTTTTGAATCTAGTCAAATCGTGTTTAAATTGGGATCCCTTTGAAAGAATTGATGCGAAAGGGTTATTGAAAAGAGATTTCTTGCAAAATTATGTACATAACGAAAAACTAATTGATGATATTATATTCAATAATCGTCATAAATAAAGCTGAAAAATCTAATTTATATAATATACGGCATTTATTCTATGGCATTTATGCTAGAGCATTTCTATTGCATTTATTGTATCTACTTGTAGTGGTTCTGACAGCTTACCGGAATATTGAATGCATATCTATGCACCGCTCATACCATATATGCGTTTTTACTGACTTTTTCCATCTCAGGGCACGTTGGTTTCTATTCTCAGAGATGAGCTTCAGCCAGCCCTTTTGAAAAAATTTGTCATTTTTTCCTTTTATAAGCAGACAAAAAAAATTAATATAAAATAAAAAAAACAATTCTTCGAGAAATAGTAATCTCTTGCTCATATTTTATACCCTAATCTTCCTAGTTTATATATATCTTATTTTAGTACATTTTAGTATATTTTAGTATATTTTATTATATTTGATCTTATAATATCTTATAATATTAAATACTATAAGATGCTTTTCTCAGTTAAGCTTGAAAAGGAGATTTATACTCCCTGGAAAGACCATTATATTAGCTATGAAAAGTTGAAGAAGCTTTTAAAGGAGAATGTTTATTACCAATCAAGTTCTAATGATGACAAGAGTAATAATTCAACCTGGACCGAAAAAAATGAAAGCGACTTTGTTCACCAATTAGACCTCGAATTAGAAAAGGTATACTCTTTCCAGTCAGCAGAATACCATAAAATTGACGAGATAATCACGAAATTGGAAAATTCTATTGATATTGATGTTAATGAAAGCTCGTCAAAAGTCTCGGACTTCATTGCTAATTTTGACTACAAGACTTTCCAAAATGAAATTGAAGAAGCTTTGCTCTTAGCTCAGGAATTGGACCATTTTGCTAGACTCAACTTCACAGGGTTCACTAAAATTGTTAAAAAGCATGATCGTTTACATTCGAATTATTCAGTGAAGCCTTTGCTTAATGTCAGATTGAATGAATTGCCATTCCACACTGAAGACTACTCTCCATTTTTATACCGTTTATCGATCTTGTACAACTTCCTCAGAGAAAACTTCAACGGCAAGTTTTTGAGTACTAGTGTTAATTCAATGACTTTAAACTCAGTTTCTTCAAACAAGGGTATTAATTCAAATACTGCTGCTAATAAGACCTTCAAGTCTTTTAAATTCTGGATTCATCAAGATAATCTTATGGAAGTTAAAACCACTATTTTAAGACATTTGCCTGTATTGATTTATGGTAGTCAATTGTACGGTGATGGTGATAATAATACTGATCAAGACGATTCGATTATCAATTCTTTGTATTTTGATAACTCGAATTTCGAATTGTATAACTCTAAATTGGAGAAAAATAATAATTCTCCAACTTTAAGACTTAGATGGTCTGGTAAATTAATTGAAAAACCAGAGATTTTTATGGAGAAGAAATTATTTGACTTCAAGCAAAAGAATGAAGATGGTGCTAATGACGAACCATTGATTGCCTTGCCAATTAAAGAAAAGTATCTTAATGATTTTATTTTTGATAAAGATGAAACTGATATTAAAAGATTGACTAATAAGATGACCAAGAAAAATCAAGATCCAACTTCTTTGGCTAAATTTAAAAATAATGTCTCTAGTTTGAAGTCTTTTATTGACGAAAATAGTCTTGAACCAATTTTAAGATGTGTTTATAATAGAACTGCTTTCCAAATTCCTGGTGACGATAGAGTCAGAATCACCATTGATTCAGATATTCTTTTCATTAGAGAAGATTCTTTTGATAAATTTAGACCAATAAGAGATCCTCAAAGCTGGCATAGAACTGATATTGATTCTAATATTGAAAACCCATTTTCATTATTAAGAAAAGGTGAATTCAACAAGTTTCCTTATTCAGTGATGGAAATCACAGTTCAAGAAGCTGAATCAACAAATAGTGGCTTAAATGATAATAGTAAAGACAATCTTTCACCATCAGTTAATTCTAATAAATCTGCTATTAAATTACCATTCACTAGAAAGTCTGGTAGATGGATTGAAGAATTGACTTCATCACATTTAGTCAAAGAAGTTCCAAACTTTTCGAAATTCATTCAAGGTATTGCCTCTTTGTACACTGAAGAAGATAAATTGGACATGTTACCATTCTGGTTACCAGAATTAGAAAAAGATATTCGTCAAGATCCAAAGGAAGCTTATGATGAAGAATTGAAGAATTTACAAAAGAGACGTAAATCCAATATTTTAATCTCTAAGATTAAGCACATGTCTCCAAGTTTATCATCAACTGATGCGCTCAATGGTAATAACAAGATTAATAAGAAAGAATTGATTGAAAGAATTATCACTAATCGTAAACTTGATGCTGATTTGGAAGATTATGATTCATCTGATAATGAAGAAGAATTTTTAGCTGAAGATGATGATGATGATAGTGATGGTGATTTTGTTGATAATGATTTAGTTGATGACAGTTTATTGATAGAACAAACTGGTTTCAACAACAACAACAACAAAACAATAATTACTAACGAAAACACTAGTGCTAGAAATGATGATCTTTCATTTTTACTTCGTCGTGGCAATCATAAAACTTCGAAACTTGAAGATGTTGAATCTGAAGATGAAGAAGTCATTTTACCACCAAGTGTCAAAGAACCAAAGAGATATATTAAGAACGCTGGTCCAAATAAGGTCGAAGCTAAAGTTTGGTTAGCTAATGAACGTACTTTTATTAGATGGTTGCACACTGGGGTTATTATGTTTCTTTTAACCACATCATTGCAATCATCAATTGCCAGGGCCAACTTCCCATATTTAGCTAAAATTGTTTCTTCTATATATTTCTTGATTACTGTGTTTTCTTTATTATGGGGTTATTACATTTATAAGAAAAGATTGGAAATCATCACTGAAAGAGATGGAAGATACTTGGACAATCCAATTGGTCCTGTGGTGATTGCAGTTGCTTTATCATTTGCAATTACTATCAATTTCATTTTAGGTATTAAAAAGAGTTTAGTTCATGAAGAAATGAGAAACCAATTCATTGCTATGGATGATGGATTTACTAAACAATACTTCAAATTTATTGTTAATTTAATCAGTGGAGAAGAACCAGAAATTTTCCATAACTAAGACAATAATTATTTTTTTATTTTTACTATTTTCTTGAATTTTTTAAATACAATTATTTTTTTTTTTACATAATCTTTAAAATGTTCTGTAAGTATTTCAATTGATGCTTGACAGAAGTCACTTACAATTGATAGTTTTTGTATTGAAAAGTTCATATATTAATAGCAGTTATTATTTTATCACATTGATAATCGTTTTTTGGCTTCTTTGATTTCATGATTTATAGATTCGAAATCAAATTCTCTCTCATCTAGTCTTGCTTTGAAATATTTTTGAATATCAGCATTAGTATTACAAATATCTTTAGGTATTTCAAACAACGGGTCCTCTGCAGTATTCAAATAATTAGCAATCGATATATTATTTGAAATCATTAAATTTACAAGTCTATAGATTAATTTCAACTGAACGATATTGATTTGTTCGGTAATATATTTCAATTCAATCAGTTTTAAATTTATATACCCAATCAATTGAATTTCCTGGTATTTCTTAAGATCATCTAGCACCGCAATTACCTCTGCTTTATCGGTGTACAATTTTTCAAGAGATTCATTCAATAGCATATGCAATCGTTTATTCTCTATCTGAATATCTTTAAGTGTACCACTAAGACTAGACTCGATTTCCTCGTTAATGTTTGAATTTTTCAAGGCTATTTCGTTAATTGATTTAACAACTTTGTTGTTATTATTATTATATTTATCAAGTTTTTGACACAATTGATCATAATTACTCTTTAGAATCGTAACTTCTGTTTTCAACGTATCAATTTCAGACTCGTTACTATTAGTGTATAGAGACTTGTAATCATTATTACTGCCACTGCTTTTTAAGCTTTCTTGTAAAGCACTGAAATCATTATTGATTGATTTCAACTGGTTCTCCAAATTATTAATAAGTACATTTTTATTACTATTAGATGTCATCAACTGAATTATTTCAATATCTTTTCCCGAACCTTCTTGTTCTTTAACATAAACTGTCCTTTTCAATTCATTTATCTTCTTCTTAGATTCATTAACGATATCTTCTTGCCGTTTAATTGATGCTAGTTGTTTATTCTTCAAAGTTCTAGGCTCTCTAAATTTGACCCATATTTCTCTAGTGGCCACCACAATAATAACAAATAGTATCGAATAATAATACAGCAGCATACTTTAAGATCCTAACAACGTCTTGAGCAATATCGTTGATCCTTTACCAATAGGATCCCCTACAAATCAACAGATTCCCCTACAAATTAATCGATTCTCAATTTTTTTTTCTTATTTTGGAATTTCCTCGTTTTTGAAAGGGGTCCATTCAAACGGGTCTTATTCATGTATTTGCAAATTTTCTGTTTACACTTAAAAGATATCAAAAACCTCTAGTTGTTGCCATAGCATAAAAAAACCCTAAATCCATCCCATCACACAATAAATTATCATGTAATTGTATCACTTTTAGCCAAAAATTGTCGAATATCATCATGCAAAATGCTGCATGATGATGTGTGTTGTTGTATTTGTACATAGATCTTGTTTATGGGTCGGTACCCTAAGGGCCCCGATCTTGTTTATGTCCCAGGGGAACCCAGGGCAGTTCCAGAAAAAACTGTCCCCTATTTTTGGTCTTCTCAGGGACCCTCCGCCCCAAGAGATTGTGCTTATGTCTTGCACCCGAAGTGGAAAAGAATAAACATAAAAGGTAAACAGATGAAAAGCCAAAAGCAGAAATTCAAAAATAAAGTAAAGTCAAATAAATACAAACAGTAAATAGTAAATAATAATAAATAATAATAATAATAATAATAATAAATAACAAACAATAATAAGAAAAGTGTTTGATCTGAAGGTTAAATCAATATAAATATATTTAAATATATTCAAATATATCTATTTTCTGATTATTTTTTCATCTTCATTCGATTTCTTTTTCGCTTTTTCAATTTTCCACTTTGTCATCATTAAAGAAGTATCTATTCAACCAACAACAACAACTACTACGAGACATTGATATTATCAGTGATTACCTCTATAATATATTTGCTTCATTGACTACTTCTTAAACTCTCTGATATTTAGTTTTTGTTTTCTTTTTTGTGCAGATTCCTCATACCACAAAATCATTTCCATTTTCTTCACAAAAGCGAAAAAAAAAATTTTTTAGTGAGAAAAAAAAAACATAAACATAAACATAAACATAAACATAAATATTGTTTATTTTTGATTCTTTTGTCGTTTTTACTAAGTTCAATTATTTCATAATTCTCTTGTGAACTAATTACTAGTGCTTCTTCTTCTTAATAATAAGTAACAATAACAACAATGACTACAGTTCGTGGACAGCCATTGCAAGTTCTTGCTTCTAAAGAACTCAATTCAAGAACTAACCTTCAACCTAAAAACCCTCAGCTTGATCAACATAAAGTCGAGAAACAAAAAAGAAAGAAAGAAAAGTTATCGTCGTTATGTAAAACTCCTCCTTCTACCATTCGTACCAAAGCCGGTAAAGAATACAATCGTGGTTCTTGTTTAGGTGAAGGTGGTTTCGCTCGTTGTTTCCAAATCAAAGATAATTCTGGCAGTGTTTATGCTGCTAAGACTATTGCCAAAAGCTCAATTAAAAACGAAAAGACTAAGACTAAATTGTTATCTGAAATCAAGATCCACAAGAGTATGTCACACCCTAATATCGTCCAATTCATTGACTGTTTTGAAGACGATACCAATGTCTATATCTTATTAGAGATTTGTCCAAATCAATCTCTTATGGATTTGTCTAAAAGAAGAAAAACTTTAACTGAACCTGAAGTCAGATTCTGTATGGTCCAAATCATTGGTGCTATCAAATACATGCATTCTAGAAGAGTCATTCATCGTGATTTGAAATTAGGTAATATTTTCTTTGATCCTGATATGAACTTGAAGATTGGTGATTTCGGTTTGGCTGCAGTGCTTCAATCCTCTAAAAACAAAAGATACACTTTATGTGGTACTCCAAACTACATTGCTCCAGAAGTTTTGGCTGGTAAAACCAAAGGCCACAGTTTCGAAGTCGATATCTGGGCTATTGGTGTGATGATGTACGTTTTATTATTCGGTAAGCCACCTTTCCAATCAAAAGAAGTCCAATTAATCTATGAACGTATTAAAACCTGTGATTATCATTTCCCAATAGACAGTGATGTCTCTGATGAAGCTAAAGAATTAATTAGAGACATTCTTAATGTTGATCCTTCTAAAAGACCTTCTTTAAGTGAAATCTTACAATATCCTTGGTTCAGAGGTACCTTCCCAGCTTATTTACCAAAAGATATCCTTGTGTCACAACCTGAATTCGGCGTTATTTCTCCACAAGTTTCTTTGACCAATTTCTACGAGGCCCAAAAGCGTGCTGGTATCCTCACTTCTAGCAATAACAACAACTTTAATGACAATGACAATGGTATTAACAATAATGGTACCTCTGGTGGTAAAAACCCTGTTGAAATCCTTAAATGTGACTTAGAATCTGAAAGACCAAGAAAATTGTTACCACACTCTTTGTCTCCTGGTAACACTAAAAACAAATATAGAGAAATGGTTGTTACTGATCCAAAAATGATTAGAAGAATCTCTGCTGAAACTCATACTCCTGCTCCTCAGTTATCCGTTAGTGATGAAATCCTTGCTAAAGAATGTTTAGATACTTTAAATGGTATAAATATTAGTAAAAGACAATCCAAGATGAGATCTGTTATGAGATCTGTCAACGTTACTAAAAAACCAGTATTGGTTAGTAAATGGGTTGATTACTCCAACAAATATGGGTTCTCTTATCAATTATCTAATAATGATATTGGGGTTTTATTCAACAATGGTAACAGTATGTTGAAATTATCTAATGGTGAAAACTTTTGGTACATCATTAATGATGCTAATGAAGGTTGGATTGCTAATAGTTATGGTGCTGATGAATTTCCAATAGAATTGAAAAGAGAAGGTGAAATTATTGATTTCTTTGCTAAATATATGAAAGTTAACTTATGGCAAGTCAGTGACGAATCTGCTGTTAGAGATGAAGATGTCTGGCTTAGAAGATATAATCGTTATGATTTATACGTTATGTTTGAATTAAGTAATGGTTCATTCCAATTCAACTTTAAAGATCATCACAAGCTTTGTATTTCTGAAAAAGGTACTATAATAACATACATTTCTCCAAATAGAACTGCTAACTCATATCCCCTTGTCGATGTTTTAAGATATGGTGGTATTCCAGGTCATGATGATGCTGACTTTGAAGAAAAATTCAATTTAATCAAGGATGCTTTAAGAGAAAAAGCTGTTGTATGATTTCTTCAAATCATTTCATTTATTTATTTATATTTTTTATTTATTTGTTTGTTCGTCTTATTTTTTTTTTTTTTTTTTTTTGTTAATTGTTATTTCTTATTAATTTTTGTCATTCTTTTATTTTATTCATTTTTTTTTCAAAATCCTCATAAATTAACATTGGTGTTAATCTTCTTATGTTATTCATACCCATGGGAAATATATATAATTAAATCAATAAATATCGTAATAATTAATTAATTGCTTCCTTACTTGTAATGGTAATGTCATAAAATGATTAGTAGTATACAATATATTGTATTACTTATAATAATAAGTAATTCAGTTGATAATATAAAAGATAATGAATAAGGAAACAAATAAAACAAAAAATAATAGTAGTAATAAAATAAAAACAATTATGTAAATTTAAAGAGGATTCTAGTGTAATTCATTAGCATATAATTTAGTATCATATTCTGCAACGAAGTTATCCTTCATTTTGATTAATTGGGCAATAACAGCATTACAGGCATTCTTCAAAGCATCAGTAGGTTTATAACCTTCTTCGGTTTGTATTCTCATTTTGAAATTTGGGAATAATGGATGTTCGACTTTATAACCAACGAATAATACACCCGGGTCTTCTAACATTTGACAACGAAGTAAATTGGCTAATGTATGATCTTCTCTTTCAAAGTGGAATATTGCTGCATTTCTTGATTTTTTATCGGTTTCAACTTGTAATCTAATAATAATTATGTTAGTAACTATGTTGATCCAACAAAATAATAATAATATTATTATCATTATCATATTGAATGATTCAATAAGGTAAAATAGATTGAATGATTCAATAAGGTAAAATAGATTTAATAAAAAATATAAGTACTTACTTAGGTACACCGTCAGGAAGTAAAAATAATTCGAATCTTTCTGGAGCATTCATTTTTGCTGATGTATTCTTATTCTATTTAACTTAGTTATATCAAAACTAACTAGTCAATAATAATAATAATAATAATAATAATAAAAAGGTGATTAATTGTTCATATTAAAAATTTCAAGTATCGATATATTTTCTTTTTTTTCAGTCAAAGAAAAAAAAATCAAAAAAAATGGATACATCCGTACATGTCTGTATAAATCCTTACATTTTTCATCTCATCAAAATAAAATGAAATAAAATGAAGTAAAATGAAAAGCGTTGATAACTAACTCATCATTGATGTATTAATATATAAGATATAATATACCTTATAAACAATAATGTCATTTAAGGCAGTTATACGAAGTCAAGCGGCTAAACAAGTATGGTACAAAGCAATTTATTCTTTATCAACCATATCCGACACATTAAAATTTCAAATATCAGAGACTACTCTTCGAATCTCAGCGATAAACAGTTCAAAGACGACGATGCTTCAAGCAGTATTAAGCAAGCATTTTTTCCAGCGATACAGCTATAATATAGACTTAGCTTATGGTGATGATGATGATGATCAAAATGATTTTTTAGAAGGGTTCGATAAACAGAATAAAACTTATAGTTTCACTTTACAATCGAAATTTTTGTCAGTTTTATTCAAAACCCCAGACGATGAGCAATACACGTTAATGATCCAATTTGATAGTAAATGCCCTAAAAGTAAACAATATAAATTCTTTATTGAGAAAATATCAAGGAAAAATATTAAAAAGCATTTCACACCATTCTATACGCCATACGTCTCCCAAAAAGATATTAGCGCTGGCGCTAATACAACTATTATAGATGAAGATTTGATTTCAAGGTATTATGAAACTAGAATGGCTAAAGTAGCACCAGCTGTGTATGGAGAGATGAATTCAACAACAACAATTGATAAGAACGATGAAATGTTACAACAGATTAATGAAACAATTGAGAAAAATGAATCTAAACCGTTGAACTATCTAGTCATAGAAAATCAAATCATTAAACGATATTTTGAATTGATTCCTAATTCAGTTGAAGATTTACAAATAGAAATTAAGAATTCTAATGAGATTCTTAATTTAACTGCTTTTTCTAAGCCTATTAAACGTGATAAGGTTTATATTAGACAGCCAATGTCTTTAGGTTTTTCCATGAAACTTGAAGATTTAATCAATCAATATATCAGTGATAGTAAAAGTAAAATCAGTGTAACATTTCGATTAAAAGATTTCAAAACATTCATTGGACTATCAACAAATTGGAAATTTCAAAACAATGATAATGAAAATAATAATAACAGCAACAATAATAGTAATATCAGTTCAGATCAAAACACTAAACTGATTGAAATATTCTTCCAAGAGAGAGGTGATCCAATATTATTTGAGACTAATTTATACAAAAAACTTGCACAAATGAAATTAGTTCAATTGACAGATTCTGAAAGTAATAACGTCTCTGTTGAAAATATTCATGACTTAACTACAAAATTCAAAGGAGCTACTAATGATAATAATAACAATTACATTCCTCAACCAATTCATAGGCCAATGAATATTAAAATACCTCAAAAGAAAGCTAGCCCTATTTCCAGCACGACTACTACTACAGTAATCCAATCTGCAGATATTACTACTAAAAATAAAATCATTCCTTCTCAAGAACCATTATTTGTTAATACTGATGATATTAATGAAATAATAGTTCAGAGACTTCAAGGTAATCCTAATAATAAATCACTATCAGTGATAGGCAATAATGATGACGAGGATAATTTTAATGATGATAATAATAATGATTATGAGCCGGATATTGATAATGATGAAAATAACTTTATTGCTAATAATAATAATCAACAGCTTCATAATAAAGATTTTCAAGATACAATTACATGGAATAGCGTGAATACAAGCAATTCATTTGTACCTTCGAAAGTAAGTATTTTACATAATACTACCACCACTACTACTGGAGTTATTGCTACTAAAGAGAATACTACAATTCATAATAATGATAAAAACTCAAATCATGTTAAAAAGAAGAAAAGACAATCGGATGCTAATGGAATTGGCCCTACCCAAAATGTTAAACGTGTTAAGGGTATTTTTGACTAATTTTTTTTTTTGATTTTACTAAGGAAATGTTATACAATTATTTGGTGTTTATCGAAAACTTATTAAGCTTACTAGTTGTTTTTTATGCCATCACAATAAAATTTATGGTATTTTATTTTCTTTTTTAATCAATTGAACATGTATTATTTAAAATATCGTCAATGTCGTTGGTAAATAATTCAGTTATATGGTTTATTTTGTTATTGCCATCTTTTATATTTATATTTTTTCTTTGAATTGATTTATAAATCGATCTAACTCCTATAGTGTTATTATTTCTTGTTGATATTGTTCCTACTATATCAGATAATTTGGTTTCTTGAGCCTCTATTTTACTATCACATTGAATGAAATAGCTATTATCGTTATCAAGGGATACTGGTTTGCAATCTTTACATTTATTATCAATTTCTTCTGGGTTCTCTGTTGCACAAACGTTTTTTTGATTGACCAATGAGAAGATCAGCCAATAACTAGTGAAAAATCTTTGAATAATAAATAAACAAGAACAACCGACATACCAAATTTCAATTAAGATATTGGTTTGTGAATTTGAAAAAACTAAAGAATAAGATGTAATGATTGCCAATAATTGAAATGATTGTTGGCTGAAGTCCATATACTGAATAATAGAAAGAGTCAAGTTTTCATACAAAAAAATTAACAATACTTCAATGAAATGGCCATTCCCATTATCATCTTTCATTAATATTCCACTTTTATAATAATAGCAATAGAATTCTTTTAGAATAAATGATTGGTGAATAATCACTAAAAAGGAATTGATATTATTTCTATGAAACCACTTTTTGATGCGATTATAATTGAATAAATTTCTTAAACAGAATTGGGAAATTCTAAAAGAATAAGCAGTTATAATGTAAAAGCTTAATATACATTTCCGTAGAGCAAATAAAATCAAATTAACGCCATTATCTACCATCAGTATTAATAACTTGACGAAAATATAGATATAGATTCCTAGTAAGATCTTAGGAAGGTGGTTTTTGCAAAAATATTTGACATCTTCGTTATTGAAGATCGTTGTATCATAAAAATTAATAATTTTTGGAATAGCATTAGTATAATTGAGAGAACTAATTGTTAATAATTTACTGTTCATTTTATATCTTTTATATATTTATTTTTTTGTTCATTATCTATTTCTTTTGTTTTAAATTGTTTTCTTTGTCAATCAACGAACCAAAAAGTAGAATATCTTAACAAAACAATAAAAAAAAAAAAAAAAAAAAAAAAAAAAATACACTATATAACTATATTTACTAAACAAAATTATAAAGATTCTAATTAATCCAGTACTTCTGTTTCTATTTGTAAAATTTCTAATGTAATCAATAGTATTGTCATTTAGTTTATCTTTGTGGTCTATGCTCATGTATGTTGAAAAAAATTGTAATCTTTTCCATTATAGACATGCGTATCATACTTATATTTACATATAAATGCATATTTACAACTATTTTATGGATTTTTGTTTTTGTAAAACATTATGGAACTATAATAAGCCATTGTTTTAATATATATATATTTATTTTGAATACTATAATGAAAGAAAGTGGTGTAATTAAGTATTTTCAAAACTACTAGCTAGATAGCCAATGTTTATAATATTCAATATGTTGAAGAAAGTCTCGATTATTCGAAAGAGTAGGTGTTATTATGTTTTTTATTATGTTTTTATTAGGTGAATTGTACATTATTAACAATGACAAACAGTCAATACATTCCAAGAGATTTTATTTTCCTTTCAAACATGTGTACCCATAAAAAGAATCAAGAAATTTCCATAATATGAATTTAAAAAATGGAACAACTCATGTATATTCAAATGCAAAAGAGACTGGAACTCATATAACTCCCTGTGTAACTTATCAAATGCTCAAATTAATCAACTTGATCTTTTTGTTTTTGTTATTCATATAGTGAGAAAAATTTTTTTGGTGTTGTTTTTATAATAGGCCTATTGTGCTTTAAAGTCAAGAATTATTGTATCCGTGCGGAATTGTTTTTAAAAGTGCCATGTTCTCAATTACTGTGGATGAGTATTAGATAAATTTAGTAACTTTGTATGGAAACTCTGTCAAGAATGTTTTCCTTGGAAACGAAATTTCTTTTAAATAGATTTTTAGATTATTATAATTTTGGCATACATTAAATCGTTATATAAATTATATATGCAAAAATAAATGAGATTTTTAAATAAGAACTGAAACAAAAAAAAAAGATACTGTGAAAAGAACTGAACAGATTGATATAAAAATAATAAAAAAAATAAGTAAATAAATAAGATAAATAGTAAAAAAAAAGTAGAAGAACTGAAATTATGGATTTGATGTAGTACCGAGAATGTAATCTTTATTTGTTAGTTGTAGAGGGATAAAATGTAGTCTAACAAAAAACAAAAAAGATGAAAAAAATTATGATATAATAGATGAAGATAGGTTATGGTGTAGAGGAACGAGTGATTCATTGTTTAAGGGAAGTATGATATTGTAATGTATATATAGATATATTTTGAGTTAATGTTATATTGATTCCTTTGAAATAACAACAATAAATTTATTATTATTGTTATTTTCTTTTTTTTTTCTTTTCCTTGATATTAGTGATTGATTATTATTATGGGAATGATACTGATTGAATGATTATTGATTATTTGAGAGGAGGCACTTGACTGGACCAGTAAGAGGTATCACCTGTCACAACAATATTACCCATAGCAGAATATTCACAGACAACGTAAAGACCATAAGCAGTGTTACAGTATTTAGTAGCACAACCAAGTTTAGAACTGGCTTTCCAAATAACTTGAGTGAAATGACCAGTGGCTTCACTGAAACCTGGGCTATTGTAATTATAGAGACTGATTTCATCATACCAAGCATAAACGGTATCGGCATAACCATAACCAGAGGCCAAGTTTTCACCGTAACTACCACCAGAGTGAGTTAAAGCACCATTGGATGGACATGAGTATGCACTGGCAATATTACGAGCGTAAGAAGCTAAAGTTTCATCCCATACTAAGTTACCAACACCCTTGTGTAAGCTTCTCTTGATGTTGTGAGCATTAACCATCACACTCTTGAAATTTTCGTATCTAGTAGTTCCAACACTACCATCACCGCTCTTACCATCACCTAAAACAGTGTCTAAAGCTTTGATAGCACTAGAAGAAAGAACTGAAGAAGAAGAAGAAGCAGCAGCAGAAGTAGCAGCAGCAGCAGCAGAAGTACTGGTGGCAGCGACAGCAGCGACAGGAGAGATAGTAGTGGTCTTAGCAGTGTTAGTGGCTGCATCATTAACAGGGGTCACAGCAGTACCAGAAGAAATAACTGGAAGAGTAGTGACATGAGAAGAGACTGAGATGGCAGCTTCAGTAGAGGTAGAAGCGGTAGTGTAAGAGGTTTCATCCTCTAAGTAGACAGTACCCTGAACTTCAACTTCTTGAGAGTAAATGTTGTTCTGAACAACAGTGACAGTGTTGGCACCTTCTACGATATTAGAGATGAATGCAAGTAAAAAGACTAATACTATTGATTGCATATTAAAATTTGAATCTGAGTTATTATTGACGAGACGTATTGATTATTATTATTATTATTATTGGCCGATATTAGTTGATTGATATTATTGGTTGAATGCTATTATTGATTAGTTGATATTTTGATGAGAATATTAACAAATGAAAGTTGAATATAATGTTGAATAATAAATAATATATATTTTTGAAATAAACGAATGACTAGTATATATTTAATTTATTGATTTCTTCAATGGGTGAAAAATATAATCCAAGATTCAAGAAGATAATCTTTGCACAAAGTAAAAGAGAAAAAAAAGAAAAGATTAAGGGGATTTAAAATTATATATATATATAACTAGCTTCTTGAATTAGGAATTATTTAATTCCTTATGAAGCTAAATTATAAGAAGCAATTCCATACAGTACTATGGGTCTTGGTGATGAGGCAACGGATCTAGTGTAAATGCTAAGAAAATTTCAAAAAATCCCGTAGATTGGTAGTGAATAATATATGGCAATTTTCGTTATAAGGCGTTTTGGAAAAAAATTAGTTAAAGTTTCTATAATACCAAAGTAATCAAAATTAGTTAAAAATAAAATTTCAGCATAACAAAATGGAACACACATTTCTATTACAATATAGAAACTACATTTGCAAGTATATTTGCAGTTCAGTGATCTAAGGCTTTGAAATTTACAAATTCTGCTTATTAGGTAATAAATACAAAAAATGTGTTTACGATAGCTATAGGTATTTATGATAGAGCTAGGATAGTTATGATATCTCTGATAATTAAGATATCTCTGATAGTTATGATAACTGATAGTTATGATATCTCTGACACTATAAATACTGTTTTATTTATATAAAACTTATTTTTAGTACTACAAGATTTTTATAAAACAGTATGTTTCTTGCAAATGCTAAAATAAGCTACACTAATCATCTATGTAAGCTTATTTTATAGCTTTTTGAATTTTTAGATTTTTGGTTTTATCCTTTAGCTTGGATGCTTCGAAGCACTAAACAACCTATTCCAGTTGCGCGTGCCAAGGGCTACTACTCCCACCAGAAGAAACTCGCTACAGGCGGAAATTGGGTTGGGAAAAGCGGTTTGTGGTTCTGAACATGGACCCATAAAAGTAGACAGAGTTTCAAGTCACACTTTTTGAATTCTCGGTATTTCATTGATATACTAGCGAACAACTATCGTAATACGACGGGTTGTTTCTTATTCGAAGTTATTTTTATTTTTCCTTTATTCTTTTTATTGTTTTTCTTTCATTTTCTTCTATCGTGGATCCTCTTTGGGTTGTTTTTTCATTTTATTTTATCTGTGAATGGATGGATAACCTTTAGTCAATGATTAAATGCTCAGTATCAAGACCTGATAATTCAAAAAGAAATCCGGGAACCACTTAAGAATACTGATAAGTATCAATTATCTAGTACATACTGAGACACCCTGACTAAATTTCATTGGAAAACATTGAAATTTGTTCTCGAAACTCTTTAGCATGACTGATATTTTCTGGTTCCTGTCATTTACCTTTTTTTAAAACAAGACTCTATAACGTGAAAATTTGCTGTAAGGGTCCACGCTTCTTATTCTCTTTGCTTTTGGATTTTAATTAAGGGGAATAAATGAACAACGATACTACTGTTAGATAAACAACGATACTACAAGATGAGCTGTCCACAGTAGCTTGTAATAGTACCATTGAAAATTATTAGTTAACGCACATATCATGACATACATGCATAACTCCTCTAACAAACTAGTAATTTGAAGATAATTGACAATAAAATAACTGATCAGCTTGGTTATAGAAATATCATTACCACTCCAGCGGCTCTATATTTACTCTAGTTGCTTTATCTTCACTCCAGCTGCTTTATTTATTAAATACGCAATTTACCTCCGTGCTGGTACCCAAAATTTACCCTTCGCTAATTGCAAAAAGTTTCTTCGCTGGCAAAAAAAGAAAAATGAAAAAAATTAGAAAATTCAAAGATGATTTGTTGACTTGTGTATTTTGACCATCAATTGATTACTTTATTATTATCTTTATTATCTTTATTATATTGTTATTATTGTTATAATTGTTATATATCAAGAAGTACTAAAAAATGGCTGACGGATTTGAAAAAGTTATTGAAACTCCTGTTGAGTTTGTTAAAGAAGGGTCTCTTTTCGTACGAAAATGTACCAAACCATCTCAAAAAGGTAAGTTCATATGATATCTTAATATAACGAGGAACAAACGAGGAACAAGAATACTAACATGGATACGCAGAATACTTCCAAATTATTAGAGCTGTTGGTGTTGGTTTTATTGCTATGGGTGTCATTGGCTACGGTATAAAATTAGTAAGTATCATCAACATAAACATAAACATAAACACCAATGTTGCTATTATGGTTTTTTCAACTACTAACATCTTTTTAATTATAGATCCATATTCCAATCCGTTATTTAATCGTTTAAATATTGTATTTAAATATAAAAATATACATAAATGCTTTAATTTTGTTATTGATAAATACAGTAGAATCCCATGTATCTCCATGCTAGATGACGCAATCATAGCGTGGTACTTGCTTCCAAACATCGGAACAATTGTTATATATTACAACAATATATATAAGAGAATATGAATATGGAACAGTACCCCATATTTGGGTGAAGATTGTTACTCAATATCACCAATTATAGGCCATTGTATTGACAGATAGCCTTTTTTTTGTTTCCCCTTTCTAATTCTCAATTATTATCTTCCAATTGTCTTCCCCCCTTCATAGGTAATCACCTACCTTTAGCTAGATCATATAAAAAAGAAGAAAACAAAGTAATACCAAGTTTGAAATTACATTTAATTGACAAAAGTGTCGGAGTTCCCATATTTGGGTGATTGTGTTTATTTATATATTCCTAAGAAGTAATAATGATTGGTTTATCTAGTGTTGATTATTCCTTTATCCCATCTCATTGCAGTTTTGTTTCATTATTCTATATTTTTAGTTTATATTATTATTTTATATTATTATTTTATATCATTATTTTATATCATTATTTTCTATTGCTATTTTGTTTGCTATATATTTTCCTTTTAACTTCAATTGCCTCTCTCATAGTCATGGGACAAAATCAGGATCTCCTGGCGTAAAGAGGGGGTGATTACGTTTTTCCGTCCATTGGGAAATTATATGTGATGAATCGTGACAATTCTTAATCAAGCAAAGAGAAAAAAAAAAAAAGCTTATAAATATCGGATATTCTCCATAAGTTCTTCCACAGTTTTCAAATTGTTTTCCTTTTCGAATTCCTAATTATTTTGTGATCTCAACGAACGTTTTATTTGTCTTAATAATAGTAAAATCATTCATTTTATAGGTTCAAATATGCCAGCATCCCTTGTTACTTTAAATAACGGTATTAAAATCCCTTTAGTTGGTTTAGGTGTCTGGAAGATTCCTAACGAAAAGACTGCTCAAGCAGTTTACGATGCTATTAAACTTGGCTATCGTTTATTCGATGGAGCTGAAGATTACGGTAACGAAAAAGAAGTCGGTCAAGGTATCAAGAAGGCTATTGCCGATGGTTTAGTTAAAAGAGAAGAATTGACTATTGTTTCTAAATTATGGAACAACTTCCACCACCCTGATAATGTCCCAAAGGCTTTGGCTAGAACTTTATCTGATTTGCAATTGGATTACATTGATGTCTTCTACATCCATTTTCCATTAGCCTTCAAGTTTGTCCCATTCGAAGAAAAGTACCCACCAGGATTCTACTGCGGTGATGGTGATAATTTCGTCCTTGAAGATGTTCCAATACTTGACACCTGGAGAGCTTTAGAAAAACTAGTCAAGGCTGGCAAGATCAAGAGTTTAGGTATTTCTAACTTCCGCGGTGCTTTAATTGAAGATTTATTAAGAGGTGCTGAAATCAAGCCTGCTATTTTGCAAATTGAACATCATCCATACTTAACCCAACCAAACTTGATCAGCTATGCTCAATCTAAAGGTTTATTAGTCACTGCTTACTCTTCTTTTGGTCCTCAATCTTTTGTTGAATTAAACAATCCTAAAGTCAAAGATGTTGTTTCACTTTTACAATCTGATAAAATCGCTGCTATTGGTAAGAAGTACTCCAAGACTAATGCTCAAGTCTTATTAAGATGGGCTACTCAAAGAGGTATCGCTGTTATTCCAAAATCTTCAAACCCTGAAAGATTGGTTGCTAATTTAAACGTCGAAGATTTTGATTTAGCTCAAAAGGATATTGATGATATTAGTGCTTTGAACATCGACTTGAGATTTAACGATCCATGGGACTGGGCTGAAAAACCTGACCAAAAATTACCAACTTTTATTTAAATGATCCTTTTCATACAATCATTTCTTATATATATAAAGGATAAGTGAAAATTTATAAAAAAAAAAAATAAATAAATAATACAAATAAAAAAAAATCAAATTGTAAATAATATATTATAATAGTTATTTTATATGTTCGAATATTATCATTATTTAAGTTTCCCTTTCTTGTTTGCGATCCCACTATTGTTATTACTATTGTCATTAATACTGTTCACACCACTAATGGATCTAAGGTATCCAGCACTTGACAATGTTGATCCATTATTATTATTATTATTGTTGTTATTATTATTATTATTATTATTCAACAGGAAATTGAAATGTGGACTATGGATTTTTTTATTTGGATTATAATTCATACTACCACTTTTCTTATTACTTGTTGGTGAACTAAGAGATAAGTTCTCAAATTGTGAATTCAATTGGAAATTACTCTTTGGAATTGAGGATCCAAAAGTTTCATTGGAAAATTTAGCCAGTTTCCCCGATGATGATGCAGTTACTGTTGGTGATATGACTGAACTAGCATTATTATTATTATTATTATTATTATTATTACTATTATTATTAATATTGTTATTGTTATTGTTATTGTTATTATTAGCAGCTGTAGTATTAGTTGTTACTTGCTTACCTGATAATGATAATGATCTTGAGTGGGTCGCTTGAGCATCTTTTTTATCAATCACTACTGATGCTGCATTTTTAGCAAAATTTTTAATTGGTGATCCCACAATACTAGTAGCCGATACACTATTATTGCTATTAGTATTACTCATACCAGCAGCGGATAAATATTTAGATGTTATTAGAGGTAGTCTGGTAGTAGTAGCATTAGTAGCAGAATCTTTTTCTTTAGGTTTATTGAATTTTTTGAAATTTGGATTTTTTTGATAGATTTTACTTAATCTAATATTTTCATGTTTTTGTTGGATGTCTCTAAAAGTATTACTCAACTCCTTTAATCTTTGTCTTTTAATAATCTTAATATTAGTGATGCTAGTACTACTGTTGTTATTGTTCAGTAATAAAGATGAAACTCCTGGATTGGAACTTATTGAACTTAATCTATTTTTCAAAGTATTGAACGCATTAGATTGTGGGAGTAACATCAATATACCATATAAACATTTCAATAAATATGGGTATTTTTCCGGCTCTAATAATTGAAGTCTAAGTTTAACGAAAACTGGGGATTCTAATAATTGCACCAAAATGTCTAATTGAACCAAAGTATTCAAAGTAATTTCAAATTCAACAAAGATTGTTAATAAGTTATATGCTAATTCATAATTCTGACATAATAAACATAATGCCAAACATGCTGGCGCATTATATGACCAACAATTGAACAATGTGGTGAAAGATGACCAGTCTTCTTCAGTTTCAATATTTCTTAATTGCTCTCTTAAAATTGATAATTCTGGTGATGTTATTAAATTGCTATTCAATATTTGTACCATAATACTAATGAATCCCAAATTTTCCTTGTTCCCATCATCCATATTGTACAATACATGAGCTAAAGATTTATAAATTCTTTCAGAATTTAAATTAACACACAATTTTTTAATGATAAAATTACCCTTTGTTTCCAATACTTTACGATCTTCTTTAAACAATGACACTAAATCAAACAATAATTGTCTAAAACGATCATCATTAGCAGTCTGTGAAATTTCTGATATTAAAACCAAATCTTTTTCAATAGCTGTAGTTGATTCACCACATAAACTTTTCAATAATATTCTAAAAGTTTTGCTAATAGAATTAGAAAAAAATAATTTTGGTGATTTTTTGTGTAACATTATTAACCAGTCTAATAATATTAATTTTGTTGGTTCATTCACTGTTAATAAATTGTTTACAATTAACCCAACTAAAGCATTATAAGTAGTATTACCATCATTTTCTTCTTTACTGCTAGCTGACTTACTAGGATTAGTACCACTGGCATATAACAAAGCTCTTTTATCAGATGAATAAATTATTGAATTGTTGTTGCCAAATGAAGTACTGAAATTTCTATTATTGACGGCTACCGGAGATGTATTGTCTTCATCAAAATCAAAGTCCAAAGTGTCTGAGACGATAGATGGATCAATCTCTAAATAAGAAAATACCAAATCGCTTAATTTTTTATTAATTATCTTTGAGCGTTCAATTATTGGTTTTTTCTTGAAATCATTAGTAGTGAAAATTGTGATCAAAGTTTTCAATAATTCACAAATTAAAGAAATAAAACTTTTCGGGCTAAGGGTTAAAAGAGTTTCAATCCAGTTTAACACTACCGATTGAACATCATCATTTTTATTATCTAAATTTGCGATTAATATTCTATTAATTTCGGGGAAACTAATATGAACATCTTGTAATGGAATATAAATACCATCATTAGTGTAACGATAATAAGAATCTTCAATACTATCATTTTCGTAATCATCATCATCACTATCATCGTCGTCGTCATCACTATCATCATCACTATCATATGCATAATCACTATCGTCTTCATCATCTCCATCATTGATTTTTGAATCATTAGCTTCTGAAAAATGGCCGATATCAACAGTGGTATCAAGATTACTACTGCTATTGTTATTATTATCTACTGTGGTATCTGGGTGAAGTTGTTCAAGGACATTATTATTATCTTTACTATCTTTATTGGAATTTTTTTCTTGTTTATCAACCTTTGGGGAGCTAGCGCTGACTATTGATAAGTTATCATCAGTAGCGAGTGTACTAGTGTCTTTTTTATTTTCTTTATCAGTATTCGTAGTAGTAGTATTGTCCTTGACTTCATTCTTTATCACTGTACCTGGTGATTCGTTTTTGTTATCGGTATGCGAAACATCATCAGCATAATCTTCGTCATCGTCATGTTTTCTTTTAAGTGGTGCTTCATGCTCAAGTTTCTGATATGTGATTTCCTTAGTAATATTTTTTTCATTATCATCACTTTTATTAATATTAGCGGCGCTATCTTTATTATTTTGAGTATCAGTATTGGTATTTGATAATTTAATATTTTCATGAGAGTCAGTTGCTGATTTTGATAACTGCTCATTGTTGGTATTGGCTTTCTCTTCAGAAGCGGCTAAAGTTTCTGATTGTTTCTTCTCTGTTTCTTGCTGCTGATGTTTTTTAATTAATTCTAATTGCTTTTGCTTTTGTTCTCTTTCTAATCTTAAAGAACGATCTCTTTCAACAATTTTCTTAATTTCGACAACTTTTTTAATCTCTTCTAAAAATTCATCCAAACACTTATTTGTTTGAATACGAACATCTTTTTTTGAATCAATTAGAAAACTAAGCAACCCACCCAAGAAATTAGGCAAATAACTGACCAATTCTAAATCAGGAACAGAATCAAGTAACATTATCCAATCAACAAGGAATAATCGAGTGTAAGGATTATTAGTGAATAAACGTTCTTTCAAAATTGGAATGAATTTAGGCAATGAAAATGCGGTAGCCGTTGATTGTCGAGGAATTAGTTGGATGTGATAGCCATCGGCACTGATATAATTACTGGGAATATCATAACTTTGATCATTGGCATTACGATCGATCACCGATACATAAGTAGCGGCCTTTTCACTGACGATATCTTTGATTAAACGATTAAACAAATCAGCACCATTTTTAATACTGTTTTCAGAATCAGCGTAAAGACGACATAAAACATCAAAAATGTCATTAAAATAAACAAGGATTTCACCCTTTGCCACTTTAGCAATATTGTATAATGCTTCACAAGCGTAATAACGAACTTGAGCTGCTTGATCACTAAAACACGCCAACACTGGCATGATGATCCTATCTAAATACTCTGCAATATGGCCTGCACCAAGAGCAATTGCCACTGCTGCTAAACCAATTGATCCACCATTACGAAGATTAGGCTGATGCACCGCATAAGCATAGTCTTGACAAAGAGTATCGATGATATTCAGAATTTGTTGTTGAGCTTGAGGGGTGTTTTGTGCTAATAGTTGCCGAACTGTTTTCTCTACAATTAATGCTGCTTGACGTCGCTTTTCATAAAGACGATCGCTTAAGGCTTTAGCAGTTACTTCATCCATACTATTAGATATTTCTAATTATAATTATTACGAATGAATTCCTTTTGCTTTTTCAATATATTCATCACTTCAATAAGAATTGGTGATTGTTGTAATTTTCTTTTGTTTATGATATATAAAAAACTAAAAAAAATCATTTTTTTTAAAAAAAAAGGGAAATGTATAAATAGTATGATACATGCAGTAAAACACGCCATTATACATAGTTTAAGCTTAAAACATATAAATATCTTATTTTATTATTATTATTATTGTTTTTAATCATATAAGCAAAGAAGAAGGATAGAAGTAGAAAAGCAAATAAATAAGAAGATAGAAAAAGCTATATAAATACTGAACCATAGAAATTAATTAATTCTAATTTAACTATTTTTTTTTTTTTTTTTTTTTTTTTTTTTTTTTTTTTTTTTTTTTTTGTTTTGTTTTAATGAATATATATTGTTTATTAATTAACTTGAAGAATTCTTTTCACCACCAGCTTCGATTTCTTCGATTTCTCTTTCAGAATTTTCGAATTTATGGATATTACCAATAATGACATTAGAATGTAAAACTCCATCGAATTTTTCGTCAATTTCTTCTAAGGTCAAGCCTTTAACTTCAACGAAAGTTAAATAAATGAGCAAAGCTTGAACTATATTGTAAACACCGTTAATCATGTAGTATTTCCAAGAAATATGATCCAAGGCAATTGGGATGACGTATTGATTGAAGAAACCAAAAGCAAAAGTGACAATTTGAGAAATGGCCATACCTTTAGTTCTAATGGAATAATTGACAATTTCAACTGGGTATGAAACGCATAAAGGAGTGAATGAGAAAGAGTAAGTACCACTGAAGAGATATACCATGAAAATCAAAGCATTAGTACCATTGAAATTATCGCCATTACCATAAACTTTTTGTAAACCACCCATAATGAATAAACAAATGCCCATTACAATGGTCGAACCGTATAAGATAGGAACACGGCCTAGACCTTCGGTCAACCAAGAACCCAGAACTGCAAAGACCAAGTTAGAGCATTGCAAAGTTAAGTTAATGATAATTTGTTTTCTAGTAGAAGTAATACCGGCATTTTCAAGGAAAAGACCTAAATAAGTACCAACGATATTACTACCAGTTAATTGGGAAGCAACACCCATCCAGAATATAATCCAAAGTCTCCAAAGATTACCTTTAGTCTTGAACAAATCAATCCAGCCAATTTGAGAGTCTCTTTCAAAGGCAAGAACCTGTTTAATTTCTTCAAATTCCGCTTGAACTAAAGGTGTAGCTTCACCATTACCGTGATAATTTTTCAAGACCGTAAGGGCCTCATCTTCTTGGTTTGTATAAATCAAAAATCTAGGAGTTTCAGGGATAAATGGTAAAATTGGCAATGCTAATAAAGAAGGACAAAGTTGCCAAATGGAAATACCTCTCCAAGCCCAAGTGGTACTAGCAGTGTAAGTACCTAAAGATATACCAGTAGTGATAATAGCGGCAAAATACCAACTAGCCATATAAATACCAGCGAAAAACCCACGATGCTGAGGCTTGACAAGTTCAGCGACATAAGTAGGAGCCGCAACCGCATTAATCGTGACAGCAATACCAATGATGATTCTAGCACAACAGAACATGGCTCTATTATGAGCGCCGGTTTGAAGACCAACCCCTAAGAAAGTAAACAAAGCACTAATGAATATACCCCCTCGTCTACCAACTTTAGGAAGTTCAATGAGCTGAGAAGCAAAGAACCCACCAACGACAGAACCAATATTAATCGAAGCAGAGAACAAACCTTCAAGGGAGGAATCAAGATTGAAATAGTCAATATAGCTATCGATCATATTCAAATTATTCATCATTGATTGATCAACACCCATAGTACAACCATTAATAATAGCACAGAAAAGAGCAATAGCGAGCAATTTTTTGCTATTCACCACCGGCGAATCAGCTTTAATCGAGGACGACATCTTTATTATGAATGAAAAACAGAAAGTTTCAATAATAATAATAATAGGATGATAATTTATGGCTAAATAACAGAAATAAAAAGAAAATAAGTTGAAAAAAGTAGAACAAAATATGGAGTAGCGATGGGGAATGAAAAATATTTATATTAAAATTTAGTTTTTGAAATAACAATAATCAAATATATCTTATCTTCTGCATGAAAATTTTAGGACCAAAAGAAGAAAAAAAATTTTTTGATATAACGGTATTCAGATCTATCAATCACAAAACTATCAAAACAGGATATATGTTTAATAACAGCAACTAAAGATAAGGGATAATCAGCAGTAGTGACTAAATCTAATTGAAACATAAATGGGACAAAATGGTTAATACCTTTTTTCTCTTTCTCTTCTGTTCACGCGAATATTGTTGATTGATTTATTTTTGGTATAATCAATCGTTAGAGATCCAAATAAATAACTTTGAAAAGAAAAACTTTATTAAAGAAAATTTTTGTTGTATGCTTAGTATTCCTCAGGAATTACCGTCGGACCGTTTATAGTTAAAACAAAAAAGAGTGTGATTGAATCAATTAGATGCCTGCGGATGATTGTGACAAGAACAGAACCCTGAATTTACGGTTGATATTGATATTTCAATTAAATTACTAATTTATAATTGCAAAAAAAAAGAATAATAATGATATTGATAAGATAAAGAGAGAAAAAGAAAAGGGAAAAACCTCAAAACCGAAGGAATCGGAGATTATTCCGTAGGTATTAAACAGAATCTACTGGAAATTAAAGTTTTTCCATGAATGTAAGATAAAGCGATATATATGAGCTTAACGAGAGTTTACTGATTAAATTAAATTAATTTAATTTATATTTTTATTTATATATTTGAAAACATTTATTTTCCAAGAATATTTATATTCTTTCTACTCTTCTTTCTACTTCTGTTTAGTACTCGTTTTAGTATTAGTACCATTGAAAAACATCAAAGTACACAATGACAGTTGTTGAGCCTAGGAAAAAAGTCATCATTGATTGCGACCCAGGGATCGATGACTCTTCAGCATTATTATTAGCGTTATCCCCAGGGAATTTAGACGTCCAAGCCATTACTACAGTCAGCGGAAACTTATTAGCTAGTAAATGCACGCAAAATTTGAGGAAAGTGTTATCCATGATCAAAAGATTCGATATACCAATCGGCCAAGGCCCTGAGAAGCCGTTGGTTAGGCCATACCCTAGAGACCCCTTTTCGCATGGATCTGATGGATTAGCAGACTTGCACATGCCCGAACTTGAGGAAAGTGGGTGGGAAAAAGTAGGCCAAGATAAAATCCACAATGCCTCGGATTTGATAGTTGACACCGTCAATAAAAATAACGATATCACAATCATTTGCTTAGGACCGTTAACAAACCTTGCACTAGCTACCATCAAAGACCCGCAACTACCTCAAAAAGTGAGCCAGGTCATCATCATTGGCGGGTCGTTTGGATTCAGCCCAGTCGAGGCATTACACGCAACCGGGGACAACCCCGTTAGCGAATGGAACATATACGTTGACCCTGAAGCTGCAGAAATTATCTTTGACAGCAAATTCAATTTAACGGCAATTGGAATGGATATTTTCTGTCAAGAGAGTATTAGAATGACCGAAAGTTGCTATAAAAAATTACGACAGAGCAAAACGAGAGCTTCAAAATTTGTCATTGGCGTATTACATTTCCTTAGAAAAAGGGGGTTTGGAGATTATTGTGCGCTAATCGACTCTTTAGCCGTGGCATATGCCATTGACAGCTCGATCATGACTACTGAGAAGGTGGACTGTTTAGTTGAAACTCAAAGCAAGATAGCTTTGGGGCAAATCATTGTGGATAGAAGGAAAAACTTCAAATGGGAAAACATCCCACAAATATCTGCAGCGAGCTCGGTCCAAGGTGCTAAATACCTAGACATTCTTGTTGATGGGTTCCTCAGCCATCCAATTTAAATAACATATATAAAACAAAACCACCAAATATACTGCTCCTCGGAGTATTAGCAGAAAGAAAAGAAGGGCCAATTACGGCCACATATCACATGATATACCATGTGACTCACGGTGCACCCTGTCCACAGTTTTTGTTTCTTTTTGTACCATCGCAGGGCGTACAATAGGAGCCCTTTCGTAGGAAATACTATTAACTAATAGGAAATAGTGGGATATCGTAGGAAATAGTTAACAGTAGGAAATAGTAGTTAATATGAGATGACAGAAAATACGAACAACTGTTCGATCCTGCCTGTGATATGTTATAATATGTTTACTATAGTTGATATGTTTACTATACTTCAAACAGAATATAAAAGCTTCTACATCTCAATATCATCAATATATCCATCTAATTTGTCATATACAAAAAGACAATGACAAAAAAATTTTTTCCCCTATAAAGAAAATTTTGTTCGTTGTCTTTTTCTTTGGGAGAAACAAAAAAAAAAATTTTTACCAGTTCCGTCCAATTTGGCTAAAAAGTCAAAGACAAAAAGATATTTCTAGGAAAATATCTTTTTTTGAACAAACAAACTAAAATAATACAAAAAATACCAAAAAATAACAAAAAAACAATAAAAAATATTTAAAAACAAATAATTAGTAATTATAGATAGAGATATACTTAGTATAGATAGAGATATCTGTTAAGATACTACTTTTTATTCTTTCATATTTATTAGTTTTGAATTTCAACAGAGCAAGTCATAGAGTGAGTAATTCAGCCAGTGATATGCAATCATAAATATTATACGACGGCGACAAAGATTGAAAATTTTTTAAAATCAGAACAACAAGTTTCAAAGGATTTCCATATTTGAACCTCTAGCACTATTATTGTTTGACCAAATACAAACAAAACAAAACAAACTGGTTATTCGACATTTTTTGTTTTGTTTTTATTCCACATAAATTGCCTTGATTAAATGGATAAAATATTATCCTCAATACTTTGCTGTTCATTTGGCTCCAGGCCTCAACAACAAAAGTATCCAGCCTCCACAAACTCTTCGTCCTCAAGAAATACTCTGGACATTAATAAGAAAAGTGATGCGAAGAAGATCGACCCTAACGAAGATATCGAAGTAGGAAACGTAATTATAGATAAAGGAAAGGCGAGCAATACTCAAACCATCATCCTTCAACCACAAAGCAACAACAACAACATTGCCGACAAGTCTGTAGGCAGCTCGACAAATAACACCAATAAACAATCAATGACTATCGCAAATTCTGAAAGCATCAACAACAACAATAAAAGCTTAGACAAAGCTAGTGCGAACAAGCTTTCACCTCCTGCCATTGCAACTCCTTCTGGAGCAACTAATAATACTGCTATTTTCGCTAATAATAACAATACCGCTTCGAATGACGGTAGTCAATATTATGATATAGATATTAATGACAACAACAACAACAATGCCAACACTCCTACTGACAATAATAATAACCAAGTCAGCGATAGCGTTGTTAACGCTGGAATTGCCCTTACTAGCGCTGGTGCTGCGTCTGCTAATACTGACTCCAGTAATAGCGATGATGACGACGATAATAGAGTGGAGGATTTTAATGATTATATAATGAACGATTTTGAAGATGAAATTGATATTTCTGCTATGCAACCTGACCAGCCTGTTGCTCCTTCTGGTTGGTTGTTAGATAAGCGCAGTGACAAGTATAAAAATAAGAAATGTTTAGTTTTGGATCTTGATGAAACTCTAGTGCATTCGAGTTTCAAATATTTAAGATCGGCTGATTTTGTTATTCCAGTTGAAATTGACGGACAAGTCCACAATGTTTATGTGATCAAAAGACCTGGGGTTGATGAATTCATGAAGAGAGTCGGTGAGCTATATGAGGTTCTTGTTTTTACAGCTTCAGTGGCTCGCTACGGGGACCCATTATTGGATAAATTGGATATTCATAAAAGTGTTCATCATCGTCTTTTCCGTGATTCTTGCTATAATTACCAAGGTAACTATATTAAAAATCTATCTCAAGTTGGAAGACCTATGGAAGATTTAATTATTATTGATAATTCTCCTGCTTCTTATATTTTCCATCCTCAACATGCTGTCCCAATCTCGAGCTGGTTCTCGGATGCCCATGATAATGAACTCTTGGATCTTTTACCATTCCTTGAAGATCTTGCCAAACCTGAAGTGGAAGATGTTAGTCTTGTTCTTGATATAAGGACGGCTTATGAGTATAAAAATAGAAACTGAAAAGACTTATCTATCAATAATAATAATAAAAAAAAAATTCTTTTATTCAAAATATCACCAAAAAACAAAAAAAAAATTAAAAAAAAAGTATATAAAACTATTAAACACAAAAAAAAACCAGTAACTTATTGTTATCATTTTATTGATTCAATCATCTCCTATCGCTATTAACAAAACCATAATTATTTCCCCAGAAGCAAACAATTTCTATTTCAAAGAAGAAGAAAGAAGTTGATTTCATTATTCTTTCCCTCATTTCTATTATTCTGTTCTTCATCCCTATTATTGTTATTATTATTTCTTCTATTTCTTTTATTTAATATACTTAAAATAATACAAAAAAATCTTTTTATCTTTTTTTAATTACTCTCTGTTGTAGTTGATGATTTCTTGATGACTTTTTGTTTGGCTTCTTGGACTAAATGATGATCCACATTATATATCAATGCCACTAGATATCTACCTTTGAAATTATACCCATTAAGTTTTTCAACAGCTTTCCTCGTAGATTGAATTTCATTATATACAACGAAACAATTACCCTTTAAATAACTCTCAGTACCTTTCCTTATTTGTATCACCAATCCAAATTTTGAACAAAGTGTGAATAGCTCATCACTGGTTAAATCATATGGAAGATTCTTTAAAAACATTATTGGGAACTCTGTCTGCGTCGACATTTTATTTATTCAACTATATTATTGTCTATTGCTATTATTTTTTATCTTAGTAATCTAGTTATCTTCTATATTGATTGATTATATCGAATTGATTATACATAGGAAAGTCTTTTAATATCAAAAATTTATTTTTCTAAATTTTTCTGTGAAAAAAAAGCAAAAAAAAAATTGAAAAAAACGAAAAAAAAATTGAAATTCTCCAAACTTATGGAATATTCGTAATTACCTATTTATAAACTGATTGATAATATAAATAAATACATAAATAAGAAAATGGAATCATTGTTAGGACCTCAATCGTCTAATACAGCTAACTCTGCTACTGGTGGCAATGTTGAATTTAGCAATAATAGTAATGGGAAGAGCCTGGACAATAATGAGATTGAATTAATTCCAAAGACAGAATGGAGATTCGAAGTGGATTTCAGTCAAGAATTACAATTGAAAGTCACTCAAGGTATCGGGGAAATAAATGGTACGGAGCTAGCTAATGATAAAATTTATAAGTTCAAAGGGGTGAAAACAGCTATAACTTCAGTGATTGGTTGCACTATTGAGTATCATGGATCACTTATTTCACAATATATTAGCCACGAGACGCTTTATGATAGTTGGCTTGGATTGCATTTCACTCTTGAAAATCTTCGTAGAAAGGCATCCTCTGATTCTAGTCCACCTCCAAATGTTTTAATAATCGGTGGCAAAGATAGTGGCAAGACTTGTTTAGCAAAGACTTTAATATCGTATGCTACTAAAATGAATAATGATAATATGCCAATGCTTGTCAACTTGAACCCGGGTGAAGGTGCCTTTACTATTCCTGGAACATTAAGTGCTTGTGCTATAAATGATATATTAGACGTCGAAAATGGTTGGGGTCAAAGTTCTTTAAGTGGGGTCTCTTTCTTCAAGCCAAAGCAATTAACAGTAAAATATTATGGGTTTGATTCCATCACTAGTAATTTGAAATTTTATAAACAATGCTTATCAAGACTTGGGGTAACTGTTGCAGAAAGACTTAAAAATAGTAACTCTAAGAATATCCGCAATTCTGGGATCATTGTCGATACCCCCGCATTATCACAAAGTGATATTTCTTTAATCGAAACCATTGTCGCAGAATTCAATATCAACATTATTGTAGTATTAGGCAATGAAAAGTTATCAATAGATTTACAGAAAAAATTCCCAAAGGGCAGTTCTAAGATATTACTGATTTTGAAGTTTAATAAATCCACTGGTTGTGTAGACCGTGATGATTCTTACATCAGAGCAATTCAGCAAAATCAAATAAAACAATATTTTTATGGTGACTCAAAGACAATATTAAGTCCTTATACGATTACATCTATTGATTACGAAAAAATAGTAGTATTCAAAATTGATGAAGTGGTCAAATCGGTTTCTAATAATGTTGATTCTTCGGAAGTTGACGTATCTTCAGTTCTTCCAATTGGTTGGGGTCCTGAAGGGGAAAATGAACAAATCAACCCTGAAACTAAAGAAGACGATGGAGAAGAAAAGAAGGAAGAAGAATTGAAGGAAGAACAAAAAGAAATTGTCGAGGACAAAGCTGATGATCCAAAAAATGATAGCACTGTACCTATAGAAGAGGAAAATAAAGAAAATAAACAACAACAAGAAGAAGAAGAACAAGGTATATACAGTAATGTTGCTACTTTAGAAAAAATAGAACCTGCATCATCCTATTTACAGAATGCAATAATAGCTTTTCTAGAAGCTAATCCTAATGATCCATTAGACGATATTTATCGTTCTACAGTTATTTGCTTTGGTTATGTTAGTGATGCTAATGATACTAAGAAAAAATTCAATGTTTTATTACCAGTGCAGGGTGCTTGGCCTAATAAAGCACTATTATTAGGTGGGTTCCGTTTCGTTGATTAAATCTATTTATATTTATTTGTTATGTTTACTCATTTTCCAGGTTAAGTAATTTATTTTATTTTCATTTCTAATTTTTGAATAATACATTGAACAATCTGTATTTTCACAAAGTGTTTCTATAACATCATTTGCATTGTATTTATTATTACAACAATTTCGACAATAAATATTGTATTCAGCCTTTAATTCTTGACGAGTTTTCAAATCTCCCATTAATTGTAAAAGCTCATCTAGTTCAACTTCACTTTGTTGCTGCTTGCTTAATTTTTTCGATTTATCTCCCAGAACCTTAATATATCGTTGTAAAATATGACCATCCTTTTGATATTGTTGTTGATACTTTAAATCATCAAGATTAATTAATTTTGGCAATTCATGAAACCATAATTTAATATCAACTCCTACTAAATTAAAAATTCTTTCCAAAGGGGGTATTAATACCCTTGTAATATAATAATCTGAATCTAATTGAAAATAGTAAGCATTATTATTATTATTATTATTATTACTCAGCTTTAAAAAATCTTCCAATAGCATTGCTCGATCTTTAACTCGATCATTTTTACCATTATAAATTTTCTTAGATTTAACAATAACATATGGAACTCTTTCACGATACTGTGGCTCGTAGCTTTTATCATTCAACATCTTTTGTGCAGTTAATAATGCTCCTGGGGGCATATATTTAGGATCTTTATATTTTCCCATTTTAACTTCTTTGGAAAAGCAGAAATCTTTGATTGATACTTTATCCATCATAATTTTAGAAAATTGTGTTGTAACATAACTTTTAACTTTACTAATATCACTAGTTTCAAATAAAATTCTTAAACTTTTCTCAACGATTTTTTGTTGTGCTGGAATACCATCTCTTCTCACTGTTTCGATGCCCTTAGCATCAAATATAGGCTCACTTTGTGATTCATTTTCATACGAATATCCAACATACCTTTTCTTTGCTAATAAGCAGCTTGGATGATACACTTTTTCAAATTTCAAAGTTATTGGATCAAGGTTTCTTTCAGTCACCTTTGCAGCAATTTCCCTACCAATTTTAAAAGCATCCTCGATTTTCCTTCCTGGTAAATACACAAACAAACTGTCAGTGTCCCCATAGACAACACGTGCATTCCATTTATCCAGGGATTCAATATATTTACTTGTTTTCTCTAATATTTCTCTACCAGTTTGAACAATACTATCAGCAATGTCTGAACATGGCATTCTTCCAGAGAAACTAGCCGATGTATAACCATAAGTGACATTGGCAATAAGCTTTAATGCTAATTGACGACTATCATTTAATCTTTTTAAATGACGAAAAAGTTCTTTATCAACGGTTTTATCAGGGTTATCTAGTTGTTCGTTGAATAATTTCATTAAAGATTTAATCATTACTCTGGTGTCAAGAATTTCCTCCAACATTTGCGCTAATATGGATTTCCTAATCGAAGGTTTCACAAACATTACTCCATTAGGAGATAGGAAAATATCTTTCTTCAATATATTTAACAATCCTGATGGGGTATCTATAGTAGTAACACCCAATCTATTTGGTTTGTCTGATGTGTAACCTCTTAATCTGCCTAGACATGTGGAATAACAATAATTATAAGCAATAATAACTGATGGATAAAGTGATTGAAAATCAAGAACCACTAAAGGGCTCTTATAAAAACCCGAAGATGGTTCCATGACCAAAGGTAAACTGACTAATGGTTTTTGCTTTCTAGTTTCAGTCTTCGAAGGAGAAAATAAAATAAAATTTTGGGATTTGCAGATTCTATACAAGAAAGATTCGACTTTATATTGAGAGCCTCTATAGAAAACTGAGTAAAAATCAATCCCACCAAGTCTCGCTTGTTCAACGATTTTGTAAATAATATCTAAACTATCCAATATTTTTAAATTATAGCGAATTCTATCAACATAATAACCAAAAAAAATTGATAATTTACCAGGTTCACCACTTTCTAAATAATCATTTAATGTTTTCAAAGAAAAATGAGGTAACGTCTGTTTAAATACTTCAAGGACAACATTCTCAATGGTATAACTGGTTAAAGCAATTTCTGATCTAATTAATCTCCAAATGTTAACCATGTGCCTTCCTGTCATGGAAAATTCTGTAGCGTGAGTAAAACCATAATGATCACCGGATTTATTTTTGTTGAAAGATGTAACTCTTGATAAGTAATTAGAAATGTTCCAGTTGAAACATTTGAATGCACGATCAATTATATAACCCCAAGAAGCTCCATGCAATTCAAATCCAGCTAGAATATCAGGATCGACAAGTTTCACTAATGATACTAATTCCTGTAATAATGACAATTCATCATCAAAAATTTCAATAGCCACGTTACCTGTAACATTATTATTCAATGAAAATAAATCCTCAAGATTAATATTTTTATCATTGTTATTTGAAAATGTTGATAACATAAGAATTCCTTCATGAACAATATCTAAATCAACCATGAGCGATTTTGAATCAATTTTCCAAAAAATAGTTTGAATTGGATCAGTAGCAGGATCTGAATTTTGGGCCAGTTTATTTCTATTATTGTTAGTATGTATTTCAATAGTTAAAACCACAAGTTCATTATATTCATAATTTTTGGAATCAAAAGTTTTCCTTGGTGGTGAATATTCACACGAATTTTCATTATGTCCAGTTTTAAAACGATTAGGAGTGAGATACTCAATCTGTGATTGGAAAAATTTTGACTTCTTATCAAAAGTATTCTTTAGTATGCCTTCATTACGATAATTTTGACATCTTTCTAGAATTTCATTGTATGAGGGCCTTTTCTTTACGTATTTATAAAATTCAAAATTATTATTTTTAACAAATTCCCAAGAAATATTAGACCTAATAATCTTTGAGACATTAATAGAATGAAACCCAATAGATGGTAAATCTTTAATTTCTTTTGATTGAAGATTGAATTTCTTATTATTGAAAATAAAAGCAGTATGAGGAACGTCCTTTGAATTACTATAGAATGGATCATTATATTCAACTTGTGGAGTCAAGTTATTAGATATTAAATCAGAAATATCAGGAGGTTCATTTCTATAAGTATAGCAAAATTTTTCTCTCGCAAACAGGAAACTTTTATATTTATCTTGAGATGACATGCTGTCGTTATTAGTAGATATCGTAAAAGAGGTATTGCTATTGAGCTTGAAGGATCTGAGTTTACGTCGTTTAAAACTGTATCTATCTAGTCTGTTACTTTGATTATTAGACTGGGAATTAAACGATATGTCATCAAGAGAAAGATTTAATATAATATTTGAATCATTATTTTCATTTATATGAGAGTCTATTCGTCCAGGCTCATTAAAACCCTCATCGTCGCTGGCGATGGAGCCGCTGCTATTAGGAATATCCTCATCGTTGTTTAGATCATCATCATCATCATCAACCTGCGAGTCAAATAATTCAGGGTCATGCCAATAATCAGAATTATACGATTGCGACAAAGATAAAGAATTAGATTTAGCAGAATATTTACGAAGCGATTTATGCACTTTGGGGAAAGAGTTAACCAATCCATCAAAGCAGGTAGGAACATACTGATAAAAATCAGGCTCTTGTATAAAATTATCTTTAGTTTTATTATTCGTCAACAATCTTTTGATATTATTATCCATCAAAAGACAATATTTAAATTGGTCATTTAAATCATTCTGAGCTTCCCAAGTGAAAGGCTCTTGTCCATCACTAGATCTTTCAAAACTATTCTTGTTTTGTTTATATGGAGGAAATCCAAATTTCTCACGGTGATACTGCGAATCTTTCCAAAGGTCGTTAGTACTAAAAATAGTCTTTTCATTCTCATTTAGAAATTGAGAAAATTTATTATGTAATTCATGGAATTTAATCAATTTGCGGTTGACGATCCATTCAGCAGAAATATCAATTTCTAATAGGGTATTACTGATTCTAGGGAATTGATTTGACCAAGTACCACCAAAGACATTATCTTTGGAGATATATTTATTAGTGTAATCGATAAGATGATCAGAGATTTTCATTTGGAGGAAAGTGTCTTGAGAGTTGAAAATGGGAAACCTAAAGAAACAGCTATCAATATAAAGCCAACCACATCCAAAGAGATTGAAATCGGTTAAAAATTGTAAAATATAGGAAAGATTAGACTCAAACACTTTAAATTGATATTGCAAATCCAATCTATTAGCTTGAAATAGCTCTAAAACCCTGTTTTTATAATTTGGATTATTCAAAATGATTTTGAAAAAAATAGAATGTCCAACATGATAACCATAAAATGGAGTTGCTTTACAAGCAACTACGTCTGCAATATACACGAACTCATTGGCGTTGCCATTGCCATTACCATTGCCATTATCCCCAGTATATTTGATGATTCGAGAGCTAACTTTATTAGCACTATTATTGTTATAAAGAGGCTTCATTTTAAAAGATAGCCGAATCTTGCTCTCTAGTTCTTTATGGATTAATTTAGCCAAGGTGTTAATGTGATCAAGAGACTTAAATTTACAACCAGAAGCTTGAATGAAGAAGTAATGAGGAGCACCATGAACATGGACACAGACACTATGTCCAGTTGGTAACAGACCAAATATCCGTATAACACTTACTTTAACATTACTATTATTGTTGTCGTTACGGTTATGGTCGAGTATCAGTTGCGGCTGCTGATAATAATCAATGTTATTGATTTGAACTTTTAGAAATTGATTATTATCAGTAAAATCATAACCCAGAGATTCTTTCATAGTAATACAAGATAAGCAACATTTCTAGCCTATGATATTGCCATTCATAATATACAAATGCCCAAACTATTGTTGAAGATCATCATTCTAAATTTCTTTTTGCTATTTTTATTTGGGCATCTCAAAATTTTGGCGATGGGGAAAAAAGAAAAAAAAAAAAAAAAAAGAAATAGAGTGATTTCGCAACACCTATTTATACAATTTATTACCAAAATAATTGCAATTAAAAATTAACTTAGAATAGAATAAAATGGATGAAAGTAAAGGCAGAGCTATAGTGTATTTAAGATTCCCATTTAGAAGAGAAGGATTCGTCGAACCTCCAATTGTAAGTAAGAAGAAAGAGATAAAGAAAGAGATAAGAAGAGAATATTAACATTGTAAAACAATAGTTCAATTGGGATCAAAACCGAGAGAACGAGTTGTGGGAGTATATTACATTGAATAATAAAGATCATAAAGATATTGATTGGGACGATATGTGCAAACGATTTAAAGTTCCAATTGGGTTTTTGCAACAACAAACATATTGGCTATATCGAAACCAACTAGATCAAATTGAGAACGAAATCAAAGAGAAAACTAAATTACAACAAGAAGAGGATGAAAGAAGACGACTCGCCGAAAGAAAAGCCGTTGACAAGAGCCAAGCCGAAGACGACTTTGATTACTTAAAGCTATTTAAACCTCAATTCAACAGTAACATAACTTTACTAAGAGATGAAGGGAGACTATCACCACCATATGAATATGACATAAACAATAACAATAACACGAGACAGCCATCGAATCGAAAGTCACAAGGTTCTCCAAAAACCGAGAAAGGCAAAGTGGGGATGGGGTCAGTAGATGTACAAGAAGCAAAAGACGACGACGACGACGAATATGAAGCCCTGCTAAATTCAGGCTCCACCGAATCTATTAGTATAATTAATAAAATCAACGATGTAACATCACATTTGCATAGCTCCAAAATATTTTCTGCAAGGCCTCCAAAATTTGAGGAGGAGGATGAAGATATATTTGAGATTCGACAAGAGACTATAAATGAAGAAGACGAAGCTGGTGAAGCTGTAGTGGGAACCAATGAGACTAGGCAGGTGATGGTGCCGACAAAAACGGGTGTGCTTCTTAATCAAATAAAGTTTTTGGCCAACAAATACAAGTAAAGTCACAATCGGATATGATTCCCGGGAAAGTGTTTGCCAGTGGTGCACACAAAATCGGAGCTAGAAGCTTTTAGCAGAAATCTATTAGTGTGACCTGGGTGTACATAGGTATTAGCTAGAAAATATTATTATAAGAACAAGAAAACAAAAAAAAAAAATTATTGTAAATCAAATATTGTTTGTGAATAGCAGAAGGTACTTATAACTGTTACAATAGCTATAACTGTTACCAAGGCATAACCAGGTGCCTTCGTAAGAAGCTTGGAGTGAACCCAATATTTACACAAAAACGAGCTACTGAAGAAGAGAATAAATAAAACCACTCAATTACATCGAAGGCCGCGAAATCCTGGAATTGGGCCGGAATTTTTTTCCCTCCTAACTTTAAATGGGGTTCGTCTCGTTGAGGTAACTTGAATGAATCACTCGTGTTTGCAATTGTTGTAGAACAATATTGAGGAACGGTACAAAACATATATACTGGGTGGTACAAAACATCTATACTGGTTGGTACAAAACATCCATGATACAAATGGAGCCATAGCCATATAAGTGAATCAATGAAGAGTGAAAAATAACGGCACAGATTTAAACAATTATGTATTATTAGTATTATTCTATTAATTGTAGTCTTTTCATGTATTGCAACTGCTTTTTCTTATTATTCAATTATCCAAACTAAAACACATACATACATATCCTACACACAAAAGAATAGTTGAGTTGCGTTGATTTGATTGCTGTTGTGTGTTCACTCAACTCTTTTCTTCTAGAGGGAAATATTTTTCTTTTTGTCTTTTCTTTTTTGGCCTGTCAACTTTATTAGGCAAAAAAAATTTTTTTTGTATTGAAACTCGTCATTTTTTATTTAAATATATATATATATATATTAATATCCTACACTTTTTGTTTATTCTTTTATATTTTCATTAGTTATTCACTCGATATTTCCACTTGCATATATAATATACACGACACATGTTTATTTATATCCAATAAGTACCATTCATTTCGTATTTATTCATATTCTTATTCTTTTGTACCTCAAGGAAAAAGCAAATACAAAGGCAAACATATAGTAAAGGAAAACAAACAGGAAAACAAACAGGAGAACTACATTGAACCAAGATGCCTAGTAGCAGTAATTCTGGGATATTCCATGGATTGAACTTTTCTATGAAAAATCTCTCCATGAGCAACTTTTCAGCCATAAATGAACATCATGACGATGGTGGGGATTCCGATAAAGAAACAGTGAAGAAAGGCAGCACCAATTCCAGTGGTGCTAGTTCTAACGAAACTCCTAAACATGATGCTGATGCAAACCATGTCTCGTCATCAGCGTCCTCGATACATTCGACGGTGAATTCGCCTACTAGTCAAAATTGCCCTAACACAAAACGATCATTTTTCGGGATATCATTAGGCAAAAATGACTCAAGCACATCACTTGTTGACGATCCAGCTACTGCTAGTTGTGGTGCTGCCACGCCAACGACCGCATCCACTACCACTACTAATAATAACGATTCCATTCGTGGTGATGTTCCTCTTCGTTCATCCATGCTTGAATTGAGGAAATTCTTCCGTCCAGCTATGAAATTAAACAACAACAACAACAATAATAATAATAACAACAATCATCACCATTACCATCACCACCATCATGATGCCCATAAAGGAAACGGCCATGCTAAACATGATCAAGCAAAGGGTGGCAATGATGGCACTCTTTCTACAAAGGAAATTTTGAAAGACCCTATGGAAGAGCTTCTACTGAAATATGGGAAACTAGGCAAAGTCTTGGGTGCTGGGGCTGGGGGCTCTGTGCGTTTATTAACTAGAGAATCTGATAATACCACTTTTGCCGTCAAGGAATTTAGATCAAGAAGACCTAATGAATCAGTTAAAGAATATTCTAAAAAATGCACGGCCGAATTTTGTATTGGGTCTACTTTAAATCATCCTAATGTTATTAGAAGCGTGGATATTATCTCTGATGCCGGCAATTGCCATTATTACGAGGTTATGGAATATTGTCCAATTGATTTCTTTGCAGTTGTCATGAGTGGTAAAATGACTAGAAGCGAAATCAACTGTTGTTTCAAGCAACTCACTGAAGGGGTCAATTATTTACATGAGGTTGGATTGGCTCACCGTGATTTGAAATTAGATAATTGTGTTGTTTCCAAAGAAGGTATATTAAAAATTATTGATTTTGGTTCAGCAATTGTTTTCAAATATCCTTTTGAAGAAAAGATTGTCAAGTGCCACGGAGTTGTCGGATCTGATCCGTATTTAGCTCCAGAAGTTTTCAATGCTAAAGAAAAATATGACCCAAGATTAGTAGATATTTGGTCTATTGCTATTATTTTCTGTTGCATGACTTTGAAGCGTTTCCCATGGAAAATTCCAAAAGAATCTGATAATTCTTTTAAACTTTATAGTATGCCTGATGATATGCCTCATGATTATGTCAAGAGTGCTGAGCAGCATAAAATTCTTCTTGCTCAAAGAAGACAGGAGAAATTGAAACAATATCAAGAACACCACCCAGAACATAATCATACTGAAGCTGAAGTTAAGGTGGAGAAATCTGATAAAAAAGAATCTAAAGAAGCTAAAGAATCTAAAGAAGAGCCTAAAGAATCTAAAGAAGAACCTAAAGAATCTAAGGAAGAACCTAAACAAGAATCTAAAGAAGAATCTAAAGAAGAACCTAAAGAACCTAAACAAGAATCTAAAGAAGAATCTAAAGAAGAACCTAAAGAATCTAAAGAAGAACCTAAAGAAGAACCTAAAGAAGAACCTAAAGAAGAATCTAAGGAAGAATCTAAGGCAGAATCTAAGGAAGAATCTAAGGAAGAATCTAAAGCAGAAGTTAAACAAGAATCTAAAGAAGAACCTAAACAACCTAAAGATCCTCAAGAACCTAAAGAATCTAAAGAACATAACACCACTTCTAAGCAAGCTGTCAATGAAAAGAGTGACAACAATACCACGGTCGTTCATCGTCACCAAATTCACGGTCCTTACAGATTAATGAGATTATTACCCCATGCTTCTAGACCGTTAATCTCTAGAATGCTTACAATTGATGTCAATAAGAGATATTTAATGCCTGACATCTTAAATGATGAATGGTACAAGTCTATATCAAGTTGTACTATTGATGAAAAAAGTAAGAAAATTATAAGTTCTCCTACTCATGTCCATACCATTGTATTAGAAGGCCATTCTGACCCAACTCAAGATAAAAAATAGTCTTAATACATTTATAATATATGCTACCTTGGATCATTTACGAAAATAATTATTTGGTGAATGCCATCCTTACGTAATGTGTTTATTCCTCTGCAACAAAGTCAAAATGTTCTGGAGTACTAATTATTAATTAATACCCTTGAATTCGTCTATAGATATTTCCAGACTACATCTTCTCCAATTTCCCTTATTCTACTATATTAACTTGTCTTTATTCTTTATTCATTTTATCTTTAAATTCATTTCTTTAAGCTATTTTCTATCACTTTTGAAGTCATTTTACTTGATTCACATGTTTCATGCTAGTATTAGTATTAATGTATAGCATAAAATTATCTTTAAAGTTGATGTATATATTCTTTTACTTTGCACATTCATATACATATATATATTCTAATTATATGATTATTATTTTCTTATAAACACAATAATAAGCTCGGTAGAGTAGCCATCTTGATATTACAGAACCAATCAGTTTTAGTTCAAAAATTTTTTTTAAACTTTATGAGAAATTTAGAAGAAAATTTTTTTTGTTTTCTACTTTATTTTCTAATTTTATTCTTTTATTATACACATATATTCAGTAGAATAGTATATACACATATAGAGATACTATACTAATCAATAGATTGCTATATTTATTGTCATTCATTGTTATAAATAGGAAAAATGTTTGGACTATTTGATGTTTTTTCTAAAATAACATATTATTCGCCAGAAAATCCAATCCAATTTCAATTCCGAAGTGAAAATGATAAAGAAAATAATGAATACACTTTAAAAGAAATAATAGACAAATACTGCCCAACGTTTAGGCAAGACTATACAATAAAACTAAATCCTTTTCTTGTTAATGGCCATTTACAAATTGCTTATTCTCAAATACTAAAGAACAAATTCCCGGTCGAATACAATAGATATATTATTCACTATCCTGATCATGGCAGAGGATCTGTGGATTGTGTAATACCACCCTCATCAAAAACAGATAATACAGAAACCACAACAGATAGAACGTTTGTCAATAGTTTGGGTGAAGAAATTAAGGAATTACCATTACCACCAAACACATCTTATTTTGATGATGATAAAGAATTTGATTCTTTAGTCGGTAATGATAAGCCCTTAGTACTTTTACTTCATGGATTATCAGGTGGATCTCAAGAGTCTTACATTAAAAGTTTAATAACAGAAATTAAAAGTATTAACAAAGATGACTTTGATATCATAGTATTAAATTCTCGTGGCTGTTCTAATTGCCTTGCTTCTACACCACAATTATATAATGGATTTTGGACTGACGATGTCAGATATTTAATTAACGAAAAAATTTTACCTTTGAATGGTGATAAAAAGATATATTTAATTGGGTTTTCCTTGGGGGCTTCAGTATTAACAAACTTTATTGGACAAGAGTCTTATCAAAATCCTAAAATTTTGAAAAATTTAAAACTCGGAATCACTGTTTCAACTCCTTGGGACTTATTTCAATCTTCAATGTTTTTAAATAGCTCTTATATCGGGAAAGAAATATATTCACCTGCAATGACAATGGGACTTCACAAATTAGTAGCAGAGAATTTTGAAACTCTTCAGCATAATAAATTCATTGATACCGAAATTCTTGAAAATTTTGTTCATAAAGATACTGCATCAAGAGTAAAATATCTTCATCAATTTGACCAGTACTTCACTAGTAGAATGTTTGGTTTTAATAATCACGAAGAATATTATAGGTCTGCTTCTCCAATTGAAAGATTACCCCAGGTCAGAGTCCCGATGCTATTAATAAATGCCTTGGATGATCCCATTGTTGGACCCTTGGTTCCAACAACACAAGTGAAGCAAAATCCTTATTTACAATTAATAACTACAAATTATGGTTCTCATGTTGGCTGGTTTGATATTTATGGGAATCAATGGTATAATCGTCCTATTTCTCAATTATTATTTGGATTGAATAACGAAGGTTATAATAATGATAATTTTTCATTGGATAGCTTGAAAGTTAAGAAGGATAGTCTTCCAAGAGATCCATATTTGATTCGTGATAGAATAGTAATTCCTGGAAGTTATAGTGATTTACTATCATTATCTAAAGATAAATAAGGCTCAAAAAAAAAAAAAAAAAAAAAGAAGAAGATAACAATAATATGAAAATACAAAAATTAGAATTCTTGTTCATGGAAACTATTTGAAAATTTTGTGATTAGTACATGATAACTTTTAACAAAATTGTTAAAATAATTATTATTATTTGATAACCATTCACATAATTCAATAGTTAGCTTAATACTCTTATTGATTCTATCTAATTTTTCCCTTGCAATGTATTGATCTCCTGAAAGTCCTTGCATTAATAAATTAATCATTTGTAGGCAACTGAAAAACACTTCAAACTTAGTAATATCATTGCATTTAAGAAGCTCTGTACGATCACCAGTATAAGCCAATTCTATGATATCAATGCATTCATCAAATAACGAGTTAAGGCATTTATTAAGATCACCACCGATGCTTAAGCCGTCAAAGTTACAATGAGCATCAACTCCCGGTATCAAAGACTTTTCAGCATTCATTTTACTACCATTGATTGATGCCAATTCCTTTAAAATTTTTCTGCGATATATCATCATACTTGAAAATTTATATGTGACTGATATATATTGACCAAATGGCTCCTGATAACACAAATATTTCCAATCATCTAAAGTTGATTCCAATTCTCTTATGGATACTTCTAATGGTTCCTCAAATTGTAGGCAATTATATAAAGATAACAATATTGAAAGTTCTGCTATGACTTTACCATCAAAGCTTGTAGCAGAAGGAATTTCTAATATTTCTCTGCATTGATCTAGTCTAAGAGTATCAATTAAACAAGGTCTCCCTGATAATATACAATATGATAAATGATTTAATGCTAAATGATTCCATAAACGAAAATTATTAATTCTGTCTGGATGACTTTTAAATCTATCTGATAATAAATTTAAGTCCATTTCTCTTGTAATAAAATGTAGCAATGCGTAACCTGAGATATACCACCCATCGAAATATACATTTTTATACAGAAGAGATAGACTATTCGCCGATAATAGTACAAGCCCTTGAAGCAATTGCTTGGTCTGCGGAATATTATTGAGAGTCATTGAAAGAATTGTGTTTATTATATTCAATATTTTCAAGTTGATATCAAAATTTACATCCCTTACTGGTGGTTTGAATGTCTTACCGTAAAGACTTTTGTAATGCCTTAGTCCTAATAAACAGCACACTGCCAAAAGAAAAGCCCCTTCCTCTTCTCGAATAATATCTAAAAGCTCTCTAGGAGTTTTCCCTACTGGAAATGATGCCCAGGAATAGTAATATGTATAACAACAGTCAATTAATTCTACTGCTGTTTCATAATCTATTAAATTCATTCGTATTATATCAAACTGTCTTAATTGGCTTTTTCTATATTCTTCTTCTTGTAAATCCACTCGCATGTCATATCCAAGCTCTTTACTGAATGGCAATCCATAAAATGAAGATATCCCCTTAATATCTCTAAATGGTGTTACATTAAAATACAATGTATCAAGGTTGGGAACCGTTGACATATTACTACCACTATTCGTAATCAATGAATTATTTCCAGGTGAAAGATTAGATTTAAACTGAGAAAAACCATTACTACTGTCATTCTTATTCTCATTCTCTTCGTCGTCATCATTCTCATCATTATTTTTATCATTATTATTAGTACCAACCAGTGATCTGTCTACTAAAATTTTAATTCCTTCTTGGATTTCATTAATTTTCAGCATCAACTGATCATTATTAGTAATAACAGGGCTGGGATCGATTATTTGATTAAAATAGTTTGAGCCCAAATTGTTTTTATGAAGAGTATTCAAAGAACACTCGAAACTTAAGTTGGTGCATCTAAAACATGTTAAACCTCCCTTCAAGTAATTGCATCTTGTTTTAGCTTTCCTACATTGTTCACATGCCACTGCTGCTCTTCGGAAAGCATATTTCGTCCTACTAGAGGGTTTTATAATTTTATCTGACATAATATTGATGATAATAACAGTACTGAAAATTGACTTATTGAAAGGAAAAAAAAAGAATAACCTATCTGGTATACACAGGCAATTACTATCTTGTGATTAATACTCCTGATTATTAAAAAAAAAAAGCTTTCTGTCTTTGAAAAATAGAATATAGATAAAATCACATGATCATATTTCCAAATATATATAATATACATAATTTGGAGCTCTTCGATAAGTAAGTACTCTGTGGATAACGAAAGAAATATATCGATTCTTGGGACTTTCATGAGAAATATTGCCATAAGTATTACTGATTACATTGTCGTCACATTTACGCTTGTTAATATTATATTATAGTTTTGAAAATATTTATTAAATAGAAAAAAGAAATAAAAGAAAGAAAGACAAAAGAAAACGAGAGGCAAAAGATGATAAAATAAATAAGGTAAAGCCTGTAAGTTTATAATATAAATATATCATGAATACGTATATATGTCTCATGAATCCAATCATAAGGCATATTATATAATATAGTAAGTGAGACAAAAATAAATAACCTGGCACTCCACACATGTTGAGATTTCTGTAAAGGGAGACGTTAAAAATAAATGACCAGGAAGACGTTTAAAGCATAATCATCAGTATTTGAATGTGGTGCTTAAGAAGTAATGGTTTGTAAATTGTTAATTTCAATAATCGTTTATATCTAGGATGATTTCTACATTCTTTAATAGAATACCGGGCCAATGCTATCACGCATTTTGATAATTCACATATGTTAAAATTATTCTAAAATTAAAACTATTTTAAATATAGTTTTATTTTTATAATAGAAAAAATACCAAAAAAAAAAAAAAAGACAACGCAAGTATTAGCACATCGACTTTTAGAATTGCCTCTTTAATCTAATACGACGATTATATTCATTCCTAGGGGAAGCTTTGCAATTCCTAGCAATATGACCAAGATTGTTGCAGTTGTAACAAAGAACATTGGAAGAGTCAGCAATAGGTGCAGTGTAAGGATCCTTAACAAATTGACGAGCAATATTGGATAATGTATGAAAATTAAAGGATTGCAACGAACCACCATTCATTGCCATATAAGAGTTAATAGTGCAGTTGATCATAGCAGGAGTAGCACCAGAACGTTGAAGTTGGGAAAGAAACAAACAACCAATAAAAACATCAGGATCAACAGTTTTAATAATAGATTCTTTAAACAAAGAAAAATTGTTAACGCATTCATCATAATCAAAAGGTTCCTTTTTCCGATTCAAACCAAAAAAATCATTCATCAGAGAAACAATAGATCTAGGAGTTAGATAGTCATTCTTTAAAGCTAAATAAAGATTACGGCCTGTAATGTCTAAATCGAGAACCTTAGAACGAGCATTGCCGGTAACACCATTATAGATGACCAAAGTAATAATTTCATCCATAACATCTTTAAGCTGAGCAGCCGTCTCAGCATTAGCATCAGAAGTAGCACCAGTATTACCAGTCATCAAGTAGTTGTGAAGACCTAAACCTTTCATTTTCAATTTAAAACGCACTAACACATTCCAGGCAGTAAAATTACCAGCACCAGTCAATTTCTCCTTATCATCAAATGAAATGAGGAATCCAGGAAAATCTATAGTGTATTTCAATTTAATAATTGTAGAAGACATCATAGTAGAATTGTAACAATTTAACATTTATAGAAGACATGATAATAAATTGATAATTTATTTGCTACCTTTTAACACTAAATAAAATTTATAAAATAAATAAAGACAAAATTCTATACCGGTCTGGAGGAAACTTGAACGGAAAAAATTGTAAATACATGCAGGAAAATGCATGTATCAAAAACAAATGCGTCAAAGTTATTTTTTTTAAAATCATTTTTTAGGGTCACCAAAAAACGTTAAACCATTAAATTACAACATGTTATGACATCTCCTGGAAGTATCCTGGTATTTAATGATAAAGAAAGTTTCGTGACCTGCTGGTCAATATTAGGAGGTCAATATTAGAAGATATATATAGAAAAATAGTTATAGAAGAATACTAAAAACTATCTACATAATCTCTAGGACATTTTATTCATTTCTAACAACTTTATCTAAATATAAACTTAACCTTTTAGTTAAACAAAACAACATTACAACAATATTAGTTTGTTAAACAAATACCCTAACACACCATGGTGGACGAATTGGGAACTGACGTTAAAAGCAAGACAACCACGTCTAATTGCTCTGACTGGTCCAAGTTGATGACGCTTCCCAATCTTATAGATTGATCAGATTATCAGAAAACGCTAGTAAGGAAAAAGGATACTTGACTCTTAAAGAAGATATCAAAAAGGTCACCAATGAAGACGCTGATCTTACCATAAAAGATAAAAGAGGTTAATCACGAATTAAACAACAGCCTAGCTGACTATCTCAATGACAGACTTGCTAAAAAATATTTAGTCCATGATGATGACGCTTTTGCAAACAAGGTAATTAATGTCCTCGAAAAGGTCGGATTCACTAAAGACCCTACTAAACTTGTGCAAGAAAGAGACAACATCCATATACCCAATTGTAAGGTTGAATTTGCTTTAACAAAGATTGAACAGCTAATTAAATCATCAGAATACTGCGATTATCCACGCTTTAAATCTGACACTATTATGCCTGAAATGATTGATCCTAAACTTGATCCGGTTACCAATACTATTAGAACTGTTATTTTCGATATAAATGCTTGTTGTAGCGATTATGAATTTTGTGGATTAACTTCAGAATTCTGTGATATTAAAGATAGTTCTACTGATGATAGGTGATTCAGGAAAATTTAAGCGAAGTGGTCCCCATCTCAAATTATATAAAAAAATCAAAAAGTATATCCCACAAAAAACTAAAATATCTAAAGGTGGAAACCACAGAGATAAGTCCACAAATATCAGAAACGAAAAATCTAGATCTGAAGATTCGAAAACGTACGGGTCAAACACCAACCAATCAAAATCAAGAAGTTATCTGATTAAGAAGGTAGCTAAGAATGATTATCCCAATCGCGAATAATCAAATTCTAATAGACACTGGTGCTGCTTTAAGTGTCTTCTGGCATGAAAAACTATTGTATGATATAAAAGACGCACATACTATAAACACAGATATAGGTGGTGGAAAAATCCACTGCTATAAAACAGGAATATTTAATCTATCCCTAGGTAAATATACTTTTTGCTTTAAAGTTCTTTTAGGAGACGTAACTGATAATGTAATTAGTGAAAAAGAATTGAGACAACATCATATCAGACTCGATAGTATGAACAGGAAAAATAATAATCTACCAGAACTTGAATATAAGAATAAAAGATATCCATTAGAATTAATCCAAGGAGAAATTTACATTCCAAGAAAGTATATTAAAAATAAATCACCTATTAGAACCATTCACCAAAAGGTGCTACACACAAATATGTGAAGCAATCAATAGATCATGCTCACACAATAACCAAAGACAAAAACATTTGTGATGACGAAGACTGTGAAATATGTTATCAAGCAAAAGCCAGAAGACACGATCTGAAGAAAACAAATAATTCACCTTATCCCTTTGCTACAGTACATTCAGACCTATGCTCAATATTGTTCAAACAATATCACGAATATTTTATGATTTTCATCGATGCTGCTAACATATTAAAAACTATCCTTTAACCAAGAAGAGTGAGGCCAGTTATTATATTCAAAAATATATCAATTTTATTTCAAACCAATTTAATATGAAAGTTAAAGGTTTTGTCACAGATGCGGGAACAGAATATGCAACGGTGAAACAAAAAGAACATTTGTAAAAAACGGAATAACCCACATCAAGGTGGGCCAGTATAGCCATGGCAACAAGTAGGTTAGCTGAAAGGCTAAACTTATGTCGTAACCTGCTGGTCACAATATTAGAAGATCAATATTAGAAACTGCTGGAACATTCTAGAAGATATATATGTAGAAGTTGTTTAGAACATCCTAGTCACGATATTAGAATATATCTACATTAAAGAAAAATCGGATATTATCAACCATATATCAATAATAATACCTCATAAGAATCTTCTAGAAAGAGCAAAATCATGGAAACCTACAGTTGCTTGAAGGTAAAACGAAATAGAATCAATAACATAAATCTACCATAAATATGATTGATTTCGAACTTATTTTAATTTATTTTATTTAATTCTATTTTATTTTAATTTCAGTAACTAATAAATTACATGAAATTAATCAATCATGAATTCTCAAATCATTGAATTACAGTAGTTCTGCTACATCATGGATGCATATGGGCACCTTCTTGATATCTTAATAATACCATAAATGCCTGGTTAAAATATTGCTTTTGGCAACCGGATAGATAATGAGCAGCGTGGGTTCAAATCCCACTAAAGCTACTCTGTTTAACGGATTTCTTCCTTCCAAGGAATCCTAATCTTTTCATAATAACTGTAAATTTTCAGTATAATCTTTGAACTTCTTAATAATTTGCTTTTTAATATTTTTTTTTGACGGCAATGCTGATGGTAAAACGACTATTGATGCTTTTTCAATATTTTGAATAGTTAGAATTTCATTGGAAAATAAATTTGATTTGGTACTAAATTCCAACTCTTTGTCAAATGAATCTTCATTTGATATTAAATGAAAGTGTCTAAGCGTGTATTGCGTTATTTGAAAGGAACTGCTTCTCTTGGTGTTAACCTGTTGAAGTTTAACAAAATGAGAGTTCATGATAGATAATAATTAATTTTTATCATGAATCTGCTTTTGATTAAACTTCAACATCAAATGACAAATCAATAAAGTTTTTATTACGTTTATAAAATTTCTCTTGTTTTTGTGCAGCTCCAACTTTACTAATAATTTCTTTTTTGGCAATAAAACAAGCAAATATTTAATGCATGCGAGACCATTTTTAGAATGAGCAATTCTGAAATTAGAAATTCTGGTTTTTTTTTTTAATTAATTTTAGTAATTTTATCGGAGAGTTTATTACAAAATTAGTAAAACCATATTCTTCAAGAATGTTATGAATTTTACTAGCAGTGGTCTCACTGGTAAATTTCTCTTCTAATTTAATAATATTGGTCAATTTGGCATCAATACCAATTTTAATTACACGGTCAGTGCATAAATTCATTTGAATTGCTTGATCTATTGTCCGTTGTTCCCAGGTAGGATCTTCTTTAATAAATAATCTCCAATTAAAATCTAACTCATTTTCTGCTTGAATAAAGTAAGCATCTTCCATTATTCCTCAAAACACTAGAACCTTCAGGAACAGAATTTATACACATTAAATCTCTAGTTACCACTGCAATACCAACAGTGTTAAGATGGACAAGTTTGGTAAGAGCCATAAATTCAGCTTCAGCAGTAGACAATGCAAGAGTAGGTTGTTTCTTTGATCTCCAAGTAATAGGACCATCAGCAAATTTAAACACAAAACCAGTCGTAGACTTTCTATCAGATTTATCACCAACCCAATCAGCATCACAATAACCAACAAGACCCTTAGAAGACGATCGAGTATAATTAACACCAACAATATAAGAAATATCAGCTCTAACAGTGCCAGCAGTAAATAATAATTTGCCAATAAGAGATCGATAAACAGAACCATCACATTCAGTAGAATTATCAGTAGAAACAATTGAAGTAAGATCTTGACCAACAACACAAGGACTTGATTCAGAATTAGCGTTTTCCATTCCAAACTCTTTTAGCATGGATGTAATATAATCATTCAAGTTCAAAGAGATTCTGTTGTAATAGGGTGTTTGTTTAACAAACAAATAAAATAGAATTAAATAAAATTGAATTAAATATGATCGAAATCAGTCATATTTATAGTAGATTTATGTTATTGATTTTATTTTATTTTATCTTCAATCAACTGTAAGTTTCCATGACTCTGCTCTTTCTAGAAGATTCTTATGATGTATTATTATTGATATATGTTTGATAATATCCGATTGTTCTTTAATGTAGATATATTCTAATATCGTGACTAGGATGTTCTAAACAACTTCTAAATATAGATCTTCTAGAATGTTCCAGCAGTTTCTAATATTGATCTTCTTATATTGTGACCAGCAGGTTACGACAGATTCCATCAGAGTTTTGATTAATGTTAATGCCTAAAAACATCTTTGCAAGTCCAAGATCTTTCATCTTAAAATTGGCAGACAACATTTTCTTAACAGCTGAGATTTCATTCTTATCATTTCCAGATATAAGTAGATCATCAACATATAGAGCAATAAAAATAGACAGAGAACCAATATGTTTAGAGTAGAGACAGTATTCCGCAGCATTGCGTTTAAAGCCATAATTAACAAGAACATCATTCATTTTAATATTCCAAGCAAGAGGAGCTTGCTTCAATCCATACAAACTCTTATTCAATTTGAGAAATTTATCTTTAGTACCAGGATATAACCTTCAGGTTGAGTCATGTAAAGGTCTTCATTCAAAGTAGCATTCAAGAAAGCAGTCTTAACATCCATTTGGTGAACTTGATAGTTTAACTTAGCAGAAATAGCAAAGAGAATACGACAGGATTCGTATCTAACAACAGGAGCAAAAGTTTCAGTGTAATAAATACCTTTTATTTGAGTAAATCCACGAGCAACTAATCTAGCTTTGTAAGTGTTATCATCTTTAATTGTAAATACCCATTTGCAAGTAATAGGCTTTCTTCCATCAGGTGGATCAACCAAAGTATAAGTGTTATTGTCCAAGTGAGCATTAATCTCAGAATCACAGGCAGCTTTCCATTTCAATCTTTCATTGCTTTGCATAGCTTCAGAGTAAGACAAAGGAACAGTAGTAGCAGAGGTAGAAGCAGCAATGAAACAAGTCGCAGCATAGTTAATTGGATATTCAATAGCTTTTGGAGTTTCAGATTCATCAGTCTCAGATTCACTTGATTCAGGTTCATCAATAACAGGAGTAACAACAGAATGAGCACCTTCAGATTCGCCGCCATTAGGAACTGTCGTAACCTGCTGGTCACAATATGAGTAATCAATATTAATAATCAATATGAGTAATCAATATTAATAATCAATATTAATAATCAATATTAATAATCAATATTAATAATCAATATTAATAATCAACAGTAATAATCAATATTAATAATCAATATTAATAATCAATATTAATAATCAACAGTAATAATCAATAT
>JAJMHY010000002.1:0-29242 GCA_030583325.1 Saccharomycopsis selenospora
AAAAAAAGAAAAAAGTAAAAAGTGTACAACATTAATTAATATCCATCAATTGTACAATAGCCCATACATATATATATATATATATATATTTATTATTAATTATCTCTATTTAATTTACCTTATCTTAACTTGAGAGCCTTTGACAAAACTTCTTCAATGGAAGGTCTCTTCGTAGGGTCGACCACAATGCAAAATTTAATAAGATCTTTAATATTATCTGAATAAGTATCATTATTAGGGAATTCATACTTCCCACTACTGATTGCCAAATTAATACTTGCACCGCTAACAGCTTCTTCACGTTCAAAAGGTGATGAGCCATAAAGTAAAGCATAAAGTAAACAACCTAATGACCAAATATCAATTTTCTCATCAATTGTTGAATTAGTATTAACATCTAATAATTCAGGAGCTCTATATGGTAATGTACAATGTTCAGCAGCTAAATCTTGTAATTGTAATGCTTGCTGTCTATTCTTAATATGCTGTCTTGCCTTACCACACGATCCTAAATCACATAAAACCGGTATCCCATCAGATGATAGCATCACATTAGCAGGTTTAAGATCTCTGTGTGCGTAAGGAACAAAGTCACCTAATTCAGTTGAGCTTTCATATACACTAACAGGCTCTTTAATATTGTCAGTACTGTTATTTAAAGCATCAGCAATGTTATGGACTGTGTTCATATCTAATAAATTTTCATTTAAAGTTTCAGAATCAGTGGCATCATCATCGTCATCTTCGTATTCACTATCGATTAATAAAATTTCTGCTTCATCACCATCACCTCTAGTGTTGCTTTTATTACTATTATCATGATTATTTCTATTCAGTTTTCCTGATTTACTTTTGTCAATAACTCTTAAATTGCTACCAGCTGCAGCATCTTCTCTAGCAATTCTATCCAACTCTATGTCAAGTCCCGGGTTAACTGCATTACTATCACTAGATAATTTATGTCTATGCATTACTTGTAAACCTCTGCAAATACCAATAAATAATCTAATTGCCTCATGTTCGTCGATACTTGTGTTATTCATATCGTTATGTATTATTATATCTTGTAAAGTACCTTTTGAAAAAAATGGTAATAATATATAAACCGACCTCAGACCATCTTTTTCTTCAACAATACTTGAATCAACAGAACTTATTATATAATTTGAATTAAATTCTTTATAACAGTTCACTTCATTTATAGCAGTTTTAATACTTTCTGCACCATAAGCACATCTTATTTTCTTCAATGCGTATCGACTACCATCCCTGGATTCAACTAAATACACATATGAAAACCCACCTTCTCCTAAAAGTTTTAATATTCTAAAACTATTCCCATTAATAACCAATGTTGGATTGTTTTGCATAGGTAAACAACCACAAAATAATGACAAAATTGAATCCATTTTTATTATATAGATATACTGATTAGATTTTAATATATTTGGTATAGTATGACTGCCATCTCCTTTTTATTATTATGATATTACTTTTTTCTCGATTTATTGGGCATATATTATATTTTTTCCTCTTTGGCGTGAACGTGCTTCGTAACCAACATTTTTCTTTTTTATTTGGATATTTTTTTAACGATTTAGATTTTTCAATCAGAAAAAAAAATTTTTTTTGAAATCTTGCAATAAACAAAAACAATCGATATTTTTACTTGTTAATGTTGTTATTATTATTATTATTAATCAATTCATCGAGTTAGCTATAATAATTTAATTATATTTTTTTATTTTATCTTATATTATATTAACAAACTGTGAAAAAAATGCAATCAATTTCCACTATTAAAGAAGATAAAAACTTACCAACATTGAGTTTAATAGCGGCTCATTCACACATCTCAGGGCTTGGTCTCGATGATAATCTTCAACCAAGAGAAGTATCCCAAGGGATGGTTGGTCAATTAAAAGCCAGAAAAGCTGCAGGTATTATTCTAAAGATGATTCAACAAGGCTCTATTGCTGGTAGAGCCGTTTTAATTGCAGGTCCACCATCTACTGGTAAAACTGCGATTGCTATGGGTCTTTCAAATAGTTTAGGTTCAGATGTACCATTCACTGGATTATCAGCCTCAGAAATTTATTCTTTAGAATTAAGTAAAACTGAAGCATTAATTCAAGCGTTCAGAAAATCTATTGGTGTAAGAATTAAAGAAGAAACTGAAATAATTGAAGGTGAAGTGGTAGAGATTCAAATTGATAGATCTATAACTGGTGGTCACAAACAGGGAAAATTAACAATTAAAACTACTGATATGGAAACAATTTATGAATTAGGTAATAAAATGATTGAAAGTTTAACTAAAGAAAAAATTATCGCTGGGGATATTATCTCTATTGATAAGGCTAGTGGTAAAATCACTAAATTAGGTCGCTCTTTCACCAGAGCTAGAGATTATGATGCTATGGGTCCAGATGTGACATTTATTCAAACTCCAGAAGGTGAATTGCAAAAGAAAACTGAAGTTGTTCATACTGTATCGTTACATGATATCGATGTTATAAACTCTAGATCTCAAGGATTTTTAGCATTATTTTCTGGTGACACTGGTGAAATTAGACAAGAAGTAAGAGATCAAATTAATACTAAAGTAGCAGAATGGAAAGAAGAAGGTAAAGCAGAAATCATCCCTGGTGTACTTTTCATTGATGAAGTTCATATGTTAGACATTGAATGTTTTTCATTCTTAAATAAAGCTTTAGAAGATGAATTTGCTCCAATTGTTATTATGGCTACCAATAGAGGTGTATCAAAAACTAGAGGTACTGACTACAAAACTCCACATGGTTTGCCAGCTGATTTATTAGATCGTTCTATTATCATCACTACTGTTAACTACAGTGGAGATGAAATCAAGGCTATATTGAACATCAGAAGTAAAGAAGAAGAAGTTGAATTGTCTACTGACTCCTTGGCTTTATTAACCAAAATTGGTCAAGATGCTGGTTTGAGATACGCTTCTAATTTGATAAGTGTTTCTAATCAAGTTGCTATTAAAAGAAGATCTGAAACTGTTGAAATTGATGATATTAAAAAATCTTACAAATTATTCATGGATTCTAGCAGATCTGTTCAATTCTTAGAGCAATTTTCTACGCAATATATTGATGATAATGGTGCTGTGTCTTTAGGTAACTCTGTGACTAATGGTTCTTCTGAACAACCAATGGATACTACCAGTGGTTAAATGAAAGTACATAAAAAATTGTTTTGAAAAAAGAAACAAGGCTAAAAGAATTATTTGTTAGATTAGATATAACAATGGTGGTTACAATATTTGATAATTTATTTTCTTTAATATGTTTATTTTAAATAATAATGATAATAATAATTTATAAAGTTTTTTTTTTTTTTTTTTACTTATGTAATGGTAGGAAAAATATTTTACTATATTTCTATTTTTCCATTAACCACTGCCTTTAGTATTTAGAATTAAAGCAACAATCATCCCATACAATCCTAAAACTTCACTAAAAATCAATATTAAAACAATTCCAACGAACAATTTTGGTTGATGCATAAATTTTCTAACCCCTTCATCACCAACGATTCCAATAGCGTAACCACTAGATAAACAAGCAAATCCGACTGCCAATCCACAAGTAAGATGCATGAAACCATTGAATAAAGAGTAATTAGAAGTTGGAGAAAGGTCACCAGCAATTAGCACAGCTACAACTAACCCATAGACAGATAAAATACCAGACATGACCACTGGAATTAAAGATTTCATAATAATTTCTGGTTTATAAAGACCTACACCTGATATACCAATACCTGCTTTAGCTGTTCCAATTGCTGCTCCTGCACAACTTAGCACCATTGCTGCTGCGCATCCAGCAAATCCAAAAAATGATGCAAATACTGGACTATATTCTGATCCAAGTTCTGACATTATCTCTATTAATTATTATATTATGTTTTTATCTATTTTAATAGAGTAGATAATGAATATTTTTAAAAAATGTTCAAGGGTTTATCTGCTATCAATATTTTTTTTTCTTTCTTCTTTTTTCTTCAATTAACTGGAATTTTAAAACTGATTTTTTCAAAAAGGTCGCCCGGTTATTGCGTTCTATAATGCTACATCGTGTTGCTATTAGCTATTTAACATTGACATTATGGACCTGTTCTTGATGAAATAGTAGTAATTGAAATTTTAAATATGTAGTAACACATTTTTTGTGATTAATTTGAGTTGTTTTGGCAATTTTGGATATCGATTACGTAATTTAAGTAGAAAATAGTTTACTAATCATTGTAAGTAATGATATTTTATTTTTTGAGCATCTAGTTACAGTAACTACTAATAATTGTTGATGGTGATGGGAAATATATAAGTATATTATATATTAAGCGTATCACACTCATAATTAATTACAAATAATTGTCTTTAACGAAATATATCAATTAAAAGAGAGAGAATAGTAATAAGAAATATATATCATGTGACTAGCCCATCTAGTAATATCAAAAAATAATACCAAGAGTAAAAAAATAAACAAACAAAAACAAAAACTAAAGACATTAAATCTTCGCGTTATTACAACAGAATCTATTAAATATTTGTAGCAAAAGCATCTATCAATCAAATAGAAAAAAAGAAAAAAAGAGCAATATGTTTGAAACACAAGAGAAATTATATTTACAGCGGCAAGATCTAAAATTCATTCAAAAACAGATAATTCAAGTTGCTAATGATAAATTACAATTACATTTACCAAAAACTACAGCAAGTAAAGTTGATCCAGTAAGGAGTAAAGTTGAAAAGTTAATAAATGATTTCATAGAAAATTCTTTAGAATTAACAAAATATTCGCTAGTGATAGACGATAAAGAATTTACAGATGATGATTCTTTGAGGAAATTATTGTTTGAAGAACCTAAAGAAGAAATTGAGCCATTTGATTTCACTATAAATGAAAAATTAAGAAAGACGTATTATGATGTTGAAGAATTAACCACTAAAGTTACTAAAAAGAGAAGATTATTACCAAAACAATTAAGTGATGAGTTCACGGCAATGGCAGATGAAAACTTGAAGAAATTTAGTGATTTAGAAGAGCAAATAATAAAGCAGAATGAAGAACAAGTCGAAAAAGATGATAAGGAGGACGTGGTATTGATCGCTAGTGATGATAATAATTATGATGCAAAGGTTGAAGATTTTAAAAATTCTTTAGAAATATTGAATCAATTTAAGAAAAATTTACCAGAAAGAAAAGATAATATTAAAAAATTATCAACATTATTAGAATTTATTAAAAATAATAGTACTACTAGTAAAAGTACTAAAAAGCGAATGAATAATAATAAGTAGATGCTATGGAATTAATGATTCTAAATAAACTAAATTAAAAGAAAATTAAAGCGAATAGCACATAAATAGATGTAGTCTAAAATGTAGAGAAAATATAGGCATAATGTATAAAAGCATTATTATTATGATCATCACGACGATAAAATAATAAGATAAAATAAAAACAAGTATTAAAAATGTATCTTAAAGTTCCCAGTTTCTTGTATTATGCTTCTTTTGAGCAATCATAAAATGCTCGAATGGATCATCTCTAAACATTGGTAAATCTTCTTTTGTTAAATCACTGGTATCTTCATCTTTCTTAATCTTTTTAAATTCGCTCCAATGTAATAAAATAGAATCTTTAGCCCTGTTAAAACGATCTTGTAAATCAGAGTTTTCACAAGCTCCGTATAATGTCAAATCGGAACGATCATTGAATCTAGATTTATCAAAAGTAGGTTTTTTACAAATTTCATCTGGTACCCAAAGACCGATATCTTTTTGATAATTATGATCAAAACATTCCAAGGAATTAAATGGACGATCACCATAATATCTTTTAAGAATTCTTTCAATTTTATTAGGAATGTAAACTTGAGACCCTTCATAAATACTTCTTCTAAGTGGGAATAAATCTTCTATAGTGAAAAATTGTAAATGTTTACAATGAATCATAAAATATTTATCAGCACCACTATTGAATAAAGATTTATCAAATTCAAATTTGTCAGCAGGGGCTTCGTGTTCAGTATGCCATAATGCAGAAATATCAATGTAAATACCAGTTCTAGCATCAATAAATCTAGCATCAATGAAATTATTACCAGAACCTTGTTGAGAGTAAACAGGATCAGTTATAAACCAAAACAAGCCATTACCATCATCAGGATTTTCCACAATTAAAGAATTATTTAATTTGCGGCCCATTTTATTAAGATCATTGATTGATAATTGAACATCAACATCATTATCCCATGGTAAATTTTGACCATTAAACCACCAGCCAATTAAATTACCATAATTTATCCAAGTAGTGATATCATAAGCTTCACAAAATTTAAACCAAGCTCTGACAAGATGATGAATCACTGCGATTCTTTCTTCGTGAGATATAATATGTCTAATAAATGGGAAATTGTAATGATGAAGTTCAGCATTTCTATCAACTAATAAACCAGGGAAAGTGAAATAAAATTTATCTTGAACTGCATGATCTTGAGCCCATTGTAAAAAATCTCTATATTTACCATCTTCTTTAGATAACTCGCCATTCTTAGATTTTTCCACTAATTGCTCTAAATCTTTCTTTGGATCCCAAATAAAATCTTCCTTCGTTAAACTCTTGGTTGGTGGTAAATGTAAATCACGGATATTATTAGGGAACTTATTCTTATAAACGGCTAATAAATTGTGTGATAATTTTTTGTTATCTTCACGATCAGGATTATCAACTGGTCCGAACTCTGAAATTAACTTTGGCATATCAGATTCTCTTTTATCGATATCAACTTCAAATAATTTTTCTTTGGTTTGGAAAATTACACGTTCAGGATTTGGGGCAAAATATTTTTTCCAAATTGCCGAACAAATTCCAATTGCTTTAATCTTTTCATCGAAATAAACATGTTTTGAATGTATTTCTTCATCAATCCAACCATCTCTGTGATCAGTCATTTCATCATAACAGAATTTAGTTAGAAGTTTACGAAGCTTGATGTCATCACCTTTAACTGATCTGCTCAAATCTTCGTACGCATTAATGAATAATTCAGCTTGATAAGTATCAACCCAATCGCTCCAATCAAAATTCATGACAAGATTCTTTTCTTCATCTGCGTTCGTTGGAAAAGTTTCATAATGTTTAATTAATTTCTGTAAATGCAAGTTAATAGTTCTTCTTGGATCTAACATATTTGTATTCTTTGCTGTTATAGTATTGACATGAGATGCTGCAAACACAGGTAATTTGAAAAAATTTCTATCAAGTTTATTATAATACCGAAGAGTTTCACTAACAGTAGAATATTTTTGGTAATCAAAATTAATTAAATCATTCATTATCCAACTTGAAAGAAAGAATATTAAAGCAAATAATGATATAAGGAAAGATAATGCATGTTTTTCAGACCATGATTGGTTATGGAAATTACCATTATTATCACCATCATAACCTAATATTCTTGCAATTTTCAACGAAATGAAACTCAAAATTCGTTTGACTATTGTAAAAGGAAAATATAATATACCCAATGCTCTCATTATTGTTGGCTCTGTTTATTAAACTGATAGAAAATTATTAATATTAAAACCAAAATTAAATCAAAGGATGAAAATGCAAAATTTTTAAAGACAAAAAAAAAAGAAATGTAAATTATTATTTTACTCTTCTCACCAATATCCGAATTAATTCAATATTTAGAAGTAAAATAACAAGACATAAATAAACAAGAAAAATGAACAAGTAATAATATATATAGTTGATCCCTTGACTAATTAATTATTGTTATTATTATTATTATGCTAATTTATTCGATGTCATATATATTAATAATTTTTTTTTGATCTTTTTTATTATTTATCAATTAAATTTTAAAGAAAATATTAATATAATAAGAGATATTTGTTGAATAAAAAATAATTGCAAATCTTTGTTATAAACAATTTTGTTTTTTTGCTTTTTTTTTGTTTTTTTGTTATTTAAAAGCCATAAAAAATGGAGAATTGAAAACCAAATGATTATGCTTCTATATATAGATAGTTTGGAATAAAACACGCACGCTGTATCTATTGGACTACCGTGGAAAGAATATATGAAAAAATAATGAACCAACTTTTCTGTAATAGAACTAAGATTAATAATAATTTTTTTTTTTTTTTTTTTTTCTTTTAGTTATATACAGGACACTAACGAAACTATCATCGCCATAACCAGCATAGCATAACAATTGCTATCTCCTACAATTCTAGTTATTTGACATTTGTACGGTATGAAATAGTATGAAGTAGTGTATATTTTACTATGTCCCGTGACATGTACACAAAAGGAGCTAGTTTGGGGGTGACAAGTTTTATCCTGCATATAAACTCCAGACACAAAGGAAAATCAATCAAATTTATTTTATTTTATTTTATTTACTATTTTATTTAGCTATCATGTAAGTTGCAGTTTCTGTTAAATACTTAGCATCATTGGGTAGCCCTTTTGTTAAGGCATCATTAAATAATTGCATCTCTTTTAAACTTGCTTTATCATCATCTTTGACTAATCCGTAAAACTTGATTAAAAAATATTCTTCTTCGTGAATTAAACATAAATAACAGATTTTAAAATGTTCTCCTTTATAAGTATATTGGACATTTTCTTCACATAATAATCTGACAAGACTTTTTGAAACAATTTTTTTGTCATCTTTCAATGCTTGATATGCTACCATCCCCATTTTTTTTCTTCTTTTACTATTCACATCTATTTCATTCAAATTTACTAACAAATGTTGAAATTTGGTTTCTTCTAAAGCATTCTTAATGAAGAATGTTACATTTTCGTAATCTTCTCTAGTCTCCATCTGTTGTAAGTATTCACTGACTTTTTTGAATTTATTAAAGGCAATGTATTCCCATTTAACCAATAATGGATATTTATTTCCAATATTTAATTTTAAAAAGTTGATTTGAGTTTTATATCTTTGTAATTTATCTCCATAAAATCCGTAACCTTCTGATTCCATTTCTATTCCATTTTTTTGTTCATCAGCATTAAATTCTTGCTCGTTGCCTTCTAACAATAAATGTCTTAGATTTTCTGGTTGAAAGTTTCTTTCATCAGCATTCAAAATGCCTTTGATTTTATCATTTAAAACTTTTAATTGTCTCCTTTCAGCAGTCATTTCTATTTTATTATATTTGTGATGATTAATTTGCTGCTCTTTTGGTTCTGAAACTGGTTCTCCTTCATTTGATACTGATATATTACTACTATTACTATTATTTTCATCTTCTTCCTTATTGGTTCTATCACCTTCGTAATCAATCATATTTTCCTGAGATCCCTTATCATACCTCATGAAATTGAAAAATCTTCTACGGAAGTGTGATTGTCGTTCTAAATGTTTATCATTTTCATCAATAGCGTTTTCTGTATTAGAATTTTCTTTCCCTTTATCTTTAATTTTTTTATCATCAATAATATTATCTACTGCTACTATTTCTTTTTTGTTTATTGAAATATTACTATTATTATTGTTGTTGTTTAATCCAGGATAATTTCTCCTTTCTTGAAGTATTCCATTTCGGAGACTCATTATGTTTGTTTCTGGGTATTATTGTTTTATGGTAAATCCACTTACTGGTATAAGAAGGATAATATTAATTTTCAAAGAATAAATGATAAAATCTAAATAAACTGAAAAATTTAACCTTTTTTGATGTTAATACTGAACACATAATTCACTGTCTTTTTGTGTAACAGTAATACATAAGTTAATGGATATTATTGGTACACTACATCGGCTAAACTCTTTTGTCATCAAATTGAATTACGTAATTTCTTATGTCAGCGCATCTCAATATTTTGAAAAAAAAAGAAAAAAAAATTTTACAATAAAAAAAAAAAATTTTTTTTTTGTCCTTTCCGCTGTTTTCTTAAAACTATGCATCAAATCATCAAGTAAAACGTAAAACAATAAATTAACTCACACAAAAAATGTCGAAATATGAAAGATCTAATGGTGTTAGCAAAAGGAAGAGATCGAATGCTAAAGATAAAAGATTACGAGCTAATTTGAAAAGACTTGATGATTCCTATAATAAAGCAGTTAAAGATGCAGAAAATACTGAAGTTTTATTACAGGAATCTTCTGGATTGTTAGAATCAGAAACAGAAATGGAAAAAACTTTTAAAGTGACTCAAGATGAAATTAAAGATAGTGTTGATATTTCAATGAGTGAAAAAGCCATTGATTTGAAATTAAATGATTTAGGCCCATATGTAATTGATTTTTCAAGAAATGGTCGTGAACTTTTAATTGGTGGTCGTAAAGGTCATGTTGCTTCAATGGATTGGCAATATGGTAGATTAAGCTGTGAACTTCATTTAAATGAAACTGTTAATGCTGTTAAATATTTACATAATGATCAATTTTTTGCTGTGGCTCAAAGAAAATATACTTTTATATATGATAAATTAGGCACGGAAGTGCATCGTCTTAATCAACATATTGAAGTGAAAAACATGGAATTTTTACCTTACCATTTCCTTTTGGCCACATCAGGTAATACTGGGTTTCTTAAATATCAGGATGTTTCTACAGGAGTATTAGTCTCTGAAATTAGAACTAAATTAGGGCCAACAATCTCAATGAAACAAAACCCTTGGAATGCTGTGATACATCTTGGTCATTCTAATGGTCAAGTATCTCTTTGGTCTCCATCTGTTTCTAAACCATTAGTGAAAATATTAAACTCAAGAGGTGCTGTGAAGTCTATTGCCATTAATAGAACCGGTAATTATATGGCATGTACCTCTAATGATAAAAGTATGAAAATATGGGATTTAAGAATGTTTAAAGAATTAAATACTATTCAATTGCCAACTCCAGGTCTCAGTTCAGATATTTCCGATACTGGTCTATTAAGCGTATCATTTGGTTCCCAAGTCAATGTTTATAAAGATTATTATCATCACACTGCAGATTCAAAATTTGAAAAAGATCCAACTAAATTATATATGCATCATTTAATTCCAGGAAGTAAAATTGAAACTACTAAATTTATTCCATTTGAAGATTTACTTTCGGTAGGTCATCAAAAAGGCGTCACCAATATGATAGTTCCAGGTTCTGGTGAAGCTAACTTTGATGCATTAGAAATTAATCCTTATGAATCTGTTAAACAACGTCAGCAATCTGAAGTTCGTTCATTATTGGATAAATTATCTCCTGATATGATTACTTTAGATCCAAATGTTATTGGTACTATTGAAAAGAAGGCAAACACTGTTAGATTATCAGCCAAGGATGTCGCTGAATTAACAGAAACTCAGCTTGCCAATAAAGATAGTGAAGAAAAATTACAAATTAGACCGAAAGTTAAAGGCAAGAATTCTGCTCTTCGTAGTCATTTAAGAAAGAAGTCAAAGAATGTTATTGATGAACGTAAATTAAGAATTCAATCTAACTTAGAAAGAGAAAAGAAATTAAGACAAATGATTCATAATAATAAATTACAAGGTAAAAATGGTGATGATGAACCTAAGGATCTTTTGAGTCCTGCTCTTTCAAGATTTAAATAAAAATAGATATTCATATATATAATATATTCAACTAATAATGACTTCTACTATATAGATATTTAATGTATACTTTTTATTGTTTTTTGCTTCTACTTTTGTCATTTTGTATAAAAAATAAAATGATAACTTTTTATATTTTTAGTAACTAATTATTAAATTCTTTTCGGTAACTTTCTTTTATATATATATATATATATATTCTTCGTTATACATTTAAACACACATTTAAACACACATTGAAACAAGAATTTCATAGATTCACGCTGTATTGCATTCTTATTCTAGATCAGATTCTTGTAATGTAAATGGTTCAGGTATAGGTGCTTCAGTATCATTCAATGATCTAACCGTTCTAATATATTCAGTCTTTTCTTCTGGTTTAGTATCTATTAAAATTATCACACCATTAGTAGTGCCTCTGAAATCTCTAACAGGTTTATATCTACCATCTTTAACAAAAGATATATATTTAAGTTGTGAAGGAACAACTCTAGATAAGTTTTCCACTTTAAATGAACTTTCTTCTTCCTCTTCTTCTTCCTCTGAAGCTTCCGATGATTCATCCTCTGAAGCTTTTTCATCAATTACAATTTTCTTTGATTCATCATCGTCTTCCTTCTTGCTCTCTTTAGCAGCCTTTTTAGCTCTTTGTTCTGCTCTTACAGTGGTTGATAAGACAGCTGTCTCCACCTGTCCGGTTTTTTGTTCTTTAACATCTTCTAATTTAGCAGGATAAGCAAATTGTGATTTCTTAGCATTGCAATCCAAGTCAAATTTGGCAATTTTAAGATTATCTTTAATACCAATAATTGTAGTTGGAGTAAAACTCAATGATAAGAAGTAAGTTAATGGGAACCAATACCAGTATTGTAAGAATAAAGTTAACCCAACAATAGCCTTTACGTTGAGAGTGCCAGAATGTGCGTTTTCTAAGTTAAAGGTAACATTTCTACCACCAGCATCTATTATACCTTGAGAAACAGCAGCACCAAATTTAGTTAAACCTTCTTGACCCTTTGAAGTGATAACAGTTGATAAGTTTTCTTTCACTTTAGTTAAGTTTGGATATGATTTTTCATTTTGTTGGATAAGAATCATTGAAGTAGCAATTAAAGCACCTTGTCTGACAAAGTCTACTGGGTCTTTAGTTAATGGTTCTAAAAGATCAATGGCAGGCTGGAATTGGCCTTTTCCAGCACATGAAATACCCAAGGCTAAAGCAGTACCGTATCTGACATGTGGATTATATGATTCTGCTAATAATTCAACAATTGATGGAACAGTCTTGTAATCTTTAATTAAAATAAATCCAAGGGCCATTACGGCTGCTCTTCTAACATCGTTACTAGAATCACTAACAGCAACATGTAATAATTTCTTAATGACCTTTTTATTACCAGTACCACAGTATGCTAAGGCAAATGTGAAACAACCACCATAACGTAAGTTGGCATTTTGTTCATGAATTAATTCATTAACAACTTCTTCAGCATTATCTTCTTGGCCCAAGTTTATTAAAGCGATAGCAATAGCTAACCCACGAATAATATTTTCATGCTGAGTTTCTCTAGCATAAGTCAACATATCATTAACTATTTCCTTCTTAGCAGAACCTAACATTACTAAACCAATAGCTAAAGCTGCAGCTTCACCAGAAACCGCTGAATCAGAATATAAAATAGTTTTCAAATCTTCGTAAAGGGATTCATCACTAGTGTCCATGGCAGCTACACCAAGACCTAAACATGCACCGTGTAATATAACATCTATTTCATCATTACCAGCGGATGAGCCTTTGGTCACAATGTGATTTTTTAAGTAGCCAATAGTTTCATCACTACCACGTCCAGCAAAGATAAGGCCTAATGCATATAAGGAACCACCCTTAGAATAATGAGACCCACTGGTTTCCGGTAAATATGGTTCAAGGATAACTTTACCTTGAGATAAGTTACCTTTGTGAATAACCCCCAAAGCAGCTGTGGCTGAAAACTTTGACCAATTTGAAGATTTACCCAACCAATCTAAGTTATTTCTTAAAAATGAATCATCGGTTGTACCAGCATATAAAAAGGCGTTCATAAGACTGAGGGCATTATGGAGCATAGAATTTCTACCATCTAAACTAGCTTTAGTCTTATCTAAGATTTTAGTATCAGTATTGTTGTGATTATGAAGGAAAGTGATATCATAATCACAGGAAGGTATACCAGATAAGATTTTAACTAATTTAGTATACGTTGCAACGTGAACAGAATCTTTACTTAACTCCTTAAGAGCTTGAATAGTCTTTTTTAATAATTCTTGAGAAGCACTTTGAACCAAATCAAAGGCAACTTGGTAAGCAATTAATGAATTGTTTTTGACAGATTCCTCCTTCACCAAAGATTCAAATAAAGAAATAGATAAATTTGAATCATTCAATTGAACAATTAATTTACTAATCAAGAAATAATCTGGAGTTTTCAATCTTTGAATTAATGTGACTAATTGATTCAATGCACGAGTCTTGAAACTAGTAACATAATTGATATTAGATAAGCAGTTCAATGCATAGCTAATTAAATGTAAAGCAAAATCATCTTTTTCTAATTTAATCTGGTGGCTAATGATAGAATCAATAATGTCTAATCTATAAGATTCTAAAGCAATACCAACAGCCAATGATAAATTATTTTCACTAGAACATTTTTCTAGCATTTTTTCAAAAATATTGAAGAGTTTAGCATCTAATTTAGTACTGTCGTTAGTAATATAAGCTTCTTTAGACAACTCGATGTATTTTTCAATACATTTAGATACTATAGTTTCAGTAAATTCTGAGTTTTCATCAATATTAAATTGATCTTCTGAAGCTAATGAAAACTTAACAGAGGAATCATAATCACCTAAATTATAATAAACTTTAGAAGCGAGTAATGCGGCAAGTTTTCTACCTTCAAAGGAACTATCTTCATATAATTCTTCAATATCTTCTAAGCTATTTGCAATTTCAGGCCATAATTCATCCACAATAGAATCCAATGATTTTAAAGCATAAATTTTAAGACTTGAATCAGGTTCGTCCAAGAGAGCCAAATAAGGTGAAGCTGTCAACGCCATCTTATTTTTATTTTCAATATTTATAATATTGTTTTTTTGTTCTTCTTATTTATTTCCAATTATTATTATAAAATATCAGGACTAATCAGAGAAAACTAAAAAACTATATGTATATAATTTATAATGTATCTCTTAATATATCTTTAGTTGAACCCTTTATAATTAAACAGTTTTCCAATGGCAACCAAAAAGTAATGTTTATAAAATGAAGTTTTAACAATCGCTAATTAATTTTGAATTTTTTCAGCATTTCATTCTTTGCCACTTCGTTGGAGATTTTTTTCTTTCAGTGGAAAAATAATGAAAAACATCGAGTTTTTTTATCTAACTACATGTGTGGTTATTAGCAAAAAAATGGTTTGTTTACCCGTGCTGTTTACAATTAAATATGTATAACTAATTAATCTCAATTATTAATTGTGACTTTATTTATTATATTTTATTCACTTTATTTTCATTTATATTTATTTTCTTTTAATGCTTTATTCAAAAGAAATCATCAAAATCACCATCATCAACGATCAATTCTAATTCTTCATCGATTTGATCATTATCATCGGTGTCTGGATTAAATCTATTCTTAGTTTCAGGATAATTCATTTCTTTCACGAAAGATTTATGTAAATCATTTATAGCATTAATTCTTTTGTTGAATTCTAATGCAGGCTGTTCAGAATCATAAATATTTAAGAATTCTTTTGATTTCATGTATGATTCTTCATTATTAAGAGTAGCTTCAATAATATGATCTTTAATCAATTTATTCAAAATATATTCAGTAGAAATTTCAGAATCCAATTTTAATTTAATACAAATATCCTTGATAGAGATCTTCTTATAGCATAAAGATATAGATCTAATACCAGTTTTTATAACATTCTTTCTTAATCTTAAAATCAAATTGTAGTTTCTATCCTTGTTGAATACTTCACTATATTTGGTTAATACCGTATTAAAAAGACTCAAATCTCCTAATCTGACAGCTTGAGTAATTTCTAAATATGGTTCAAGTATTTTCTTGTGTTTAGGATCTTCAAAAGTTTTCAAGTCTGGAATATCACCCATCAATAATTCAATCAAAACTCTCAATTTGTTAGCAGTGATGAGGAACCCATCAATAAATTTAGATTGTGGAGCTTTTCTAATAGAATTTATAATATAAGTTAAAGCAGTAGAATAGTTTAACTGGATAGCATTAATCTTGGAAATATAAAAGTAATATCTTGCATGCAAGTTGTTACCAGAACTTTCAGGGAATTCAACTTTTGATACAAAATTTATTGCCTGATTGTAATCATTTGAGATTAAGTAATTTCTTAAAAGTAAAGTAATAATTGATGCAGTACTTTCTTCGTCATGCTTTAAAGTAGAAGTTCTTAAAGACTTCAAAAGATCGTGTCTGATTGAAACTAAATTCACATATGATGGCACCAGATTTGCTCCTAACAATGCGTTACTTTTATTATCGAGCAATTCAGCAGTTCTTTGAATATAAAACCAAACTTTGGCTTGTAAGTAATCTAAAGATCTCTTATTGTAAGATCTTAGCAATTCGATGATCTTGAGGTTTAATAATTTGGAAGTTTCTAATTGTTTAGAATCATGGAGAAGCAATTGCAAAAGTAAATGGATAAACAAATCAACTTCAGCAGATAATTCGATTGTTTCTGAAGATTTCTTAGTTTCAGCTTTTGTTTCATTGGCACTATAATTCAAGAATTTTAATAAATATTGCGTTTGAAAGTTATCACTTGTGTAATATTTATTAATAATTTGATACAAGATTTTTTTTGTTAATTTGTGTCTTAATGGAGATAATTCTCTTAATACTTTCAATATTAATTTAGAATCAGATTCAATTGATGCTTGATTAATAATTTCAACTCTCTCTTGAAATTGCTCAAAAAGTAGTTTGTCCTCCACAGCTGCATCAACAATTTCAATATCTTCCTTTTCACTCATTGTTGTTATTCAATTTACTATAATTTTTATAATCTATTATTTTTCAATTGACTATATTAAATGTAAAATTTCAATATAAATGTTTTTGCCACTTCTTTCTTTTTTTAATTTTTTTTATTTTCAAAATATTGAAAAACTCGTTGAAGAAAAAAAGTGAATTGAAAAATAAGAAAATTGCCGGGTGTCTTCGAATTATATATCCGGTAAAATGGTATACCCATTTGAAAAATTTTTGATAAAAAAATAAAATAAAAAAAAATTTTTCTTTTTTTATATAATTTTTTTAAAGCTCATCTTATTATATATTATTATAATAGTTTAACAACTCATATATATATAATAAAGGCAATAGTTTGAATATAAAATAAAACAATATGAGGGATATAGTCGTATTGCAAACACATAGAAATTTTCGTTTAAGACTCGTATTGGCAACCTTGTCGAGAACTCCAATCAAAATTGAGAAAATCCGATCCGATGATATTAGTCCAGGTCTTAGAGAATATGAAATGTCATTCTTAAGATTATTAGAAGCATTGACAAATGGAGGCGTGATAGAAATTTCATATACAGGTACAACAGTGATTTATAAGCCAGGTCTTATTGTTGGTGGCTCTATAACATTCAATTGTAATATTACTAGATCAGTCGGTTACTATCTCGAATATATTATGTTATTAGGACCATTTGCAAAGAAGAAGTTTTCAATAATATTCAAAGGGATTGTAGATGATTCTACTAGTATAGGAGTAGAAAGTATTAAATGGGGATATCTTCCAATAATGGAAAAATTTGGGGTAAGAGATGTCGAAATACATATTTTGAAAAGAGGAGGGAAACCACAAGGAGGTGGTGAAGTCCATTTATTAATCAATCAATTGTTATCAGCGCCATTAACATTACATGCTATAGAATTACCTAAATTTGATGCCATAAGAGGTGTAGCTTATAGTACTCGAGTCAGTCCTAGTACCGTTAATAGATTAGTTGAAAGCTGTCGATCAGTTTTGAAAGATACAGGATGTAGAACCGATATTATTGCAGATGCTTGGAGAGGAGAAAATTCAGGTAAATCACCAAGTTGGGGTATCACTTTAGTAGCTGAAAGCAAAAAGAATAATTGGAGAATATTCAGTGAAGAATTTGGTGGTGCAGGTCTCACCCCAGAAGATATTGGTAGAAAGGCAGCATTTGAATTATTACAAGAATTATCTAACAGTGCCATTGTAGGTAGTATGCAATTACCATTTACAATAGCATTCATGCTTATCGGTAAAGAAAATGTTGGAAGATTATTATTAAATAAATCACAAATTGATGAAAAGATTGTTTTCCTATTAAGAGATATCAAAAAAATATTTCAAAGTGAAGTATACTTTAAGCCTGCTGATGATTACTTAGATGGAACTGAAGTAAATAACTTAGATCAATATTTGGTATTAATGGTTAAAGGTATTGGTACTATTAACGCTAATAAAAAAATTGCATAATCAAATAGATACTGTCATATTCTCTTTTTTGTTTTTATTATTATTGCAATTTAATGTAATTTATATTATATAATTATTTATTATTAATTAATTATATTAAAATATGGAACGAAAAGAAGTATATGAAAAAAAAAAAGCTGTTTGTTATATGTATCTATATAGATGTGTAAATGTATATTAATAGAAAATTCTTTTTAACTGGAAATTAAAAGATGATGTAGTATGTACGGTATTAATGTAAGTTCATAAATTATGAAAGACTACTTAATGGCATATCTTGGATTAAGTCTGATAATTGACTCCAGTTTTCCGTTTGTAGTTCAGAATATTTAAGACGGTCACTCACCCATTCTTGGAATATCTTTGTGATTTTATATTGAGTATCTTGAAATATGAAAAATTCATGTTGAATGCATTCTTTTATTAACCAATCACGATTAGATTGATTAATAATATTTTGCTTATCGTTGTTTATTGTTGTCACTAAATTATCAATTTCAGAGCCTTTTACATCAGATTTTTTCTTTAAAGCACCAAGTTTATTTTGATTAGCTTCAATTCTTTTCTTTATATCATTGATATTATTGTCATTTAATCTCTTTCTTCTTTCAAAAATACCAGCTAAACAATTTAAATATTCATTAAACTCTTTAAATTCTTTAAGGATTCCATCATCAACTAATTGTGATTCATCTTGTAAAAGAGAAGTTGAAGTGGCTATATGAGTGGATAATTCTTTTAATCCACTATTAATTGACGGGATATCACTAGGTTCTAAAGAATAAACCTTTGGAGTGTAAATAGCTAATGAATCTAAACATTCGATTAATTTATTATTATCATTACAAAGACTTTGCTTTCTTCTTTCGAATCTCTCTATTAAAATTGAAATCTTATGCCAATTCATTTGAAGTGATGATAAAGATTTTTCAGCGGTTGCCCACACATTTTCATTTTCAATAGACCAGCCACTAATAAAGCTTTTAGAAATACGTTTGCCTTCAAATTCTTCAATTATATTACTTACATCAGTGTTATTCCCACTTTGTTTTCTCCAAAGAGATAATTCAGTTGGAACAGTAAGAAACATGATTACCATAGTTTCTTTGGATAAAATTGGATGCTTCATTATTATGTTCAAAAAACGAGATAAACCTCTCTTTCTGCGTGACAAAAATTGAGCATCATTAGCAGATCCTACTTATTAAGTTAGTATTGTGTTTTTGTAATAATAATAAAAGAAAATATAAAAAAATTAAGAAATAAAACTTACCTGAAAACTTTTTTGGTGGTAATGTTGGAATTAGTCTAAATGGATATTTTTTCACAAGTACCTCATATAACCATATAAAATCGGAATATCTTCTAATTACTTTTTTCCCATTAGTAGCGTCTGATTCACTGATATTAATTGAATGTGAAACTAAATAATTTAAATGTTTAAATAAAAGTCCTTCCTTTTCAGGTATTTCTTTAATTATAATAACATCGCGATTATTAGGATTAAACATATTTCTAAGATTAATAGCATCAGTCAGATATGCGATGCTTTTCAATTTATCCAATTTTGAATTTGATGAATAGGTTTCATTATCTTTTATAGTACCATTATTATTTATTATATTATCACTTCCATCCGCTGAAGTATCAGCAGATAATATTGTGCTGCTTGTCCATACTGTTGAGTCTATAGTGGATGTATTAGGAATTCCATTTGGAGAATTCAAAGTACTTCGTGAATTAGAAGATGGTGTCCCATTGATGCTAGAATTGCTATTTTTAATAGAACTTGAACCGTTACCTAATATCGCTGCAGTTGTTAAATCTTTTGTAGTCAAAGGAAGTAAAGAACCATTTTTGGCTGAATCTGTTAATACATCAGGTAAATGACCTATATTTTTCTTCAAATTTGAAAAATTACTTGAGCCTAAAGATTTTTGTTCTAGTGCAATTAGTCCTAATGCAATATCCCAAACATTAATATCAATATATACAAAATCTATAGTGTTATTGTTAGTTAAAGTATTGACAATATTTTCGGCAGACAATTGATTAATTCCTGATCTTTCTAGTATAGTATTAACATTAGCATAATTGATAAGATTATCAGCGACAATAGAATTATGAGAATGGTGTAAAAAATATTCAAATATATCTATATATTGTTTAGGAATTCGAGCATTTTTAACCATTTTAATCAAAGTAGCCAAATCGTCATTTTCACTAATTAATTCATAAAGATCATTAAGTTCTCTTGATAAAGGATTTCTTATCAAATTATCATTTTGAATCACTGCAGGTATTGAAGGAGATGATGATAAAGGTGGTGGTGGCGAATTAACAGCGCTATAAATAGATGTTGAAGGTTTAGAATCTGACCATGGATCAGATAAATCTTCAGGGAACAATGATGTCATAACTTTACTTATTATTAATTGTATATTCCCTTATAAATAATGTCTATATCCAATAGATACGCATACTTTTATTTTAGATGTAATTCCCATTAATTCTATCTCATTATTTCAAAATACACATTTAGTTTTTCCTTTCATTACATGTTAACTAAAAAAATAAAATAAAAAATGTCACGTTACCATATATCATCGCTCGTAACATATATTTTTCAGTTTATTTGAGATTCTTGATTCTCCAGCGTCTTGCATTAACACAATGTGATATGTGCATTCATTTGCATCAAAACTGTCAAATCCAACAAAATTTAAAGGATTTCAAAAATTCCCAACAACCACAGAAAGTAAGTACCCAAAATTTGATCGCCTTACTGCACCAAGAAAATTGAAGCAGCAAAAAAAAAATAAAAAAAAAAATAAAACATTGTTAGATAGAGCAATCATGTTTTCTCTTTGTAAGTGATGCGATGATCTCAAAGAATTTGATCAATTTGATAATTTAGGATTAGAAACAACAATTTTTTTCTTTTTTTTTGTATTTATATTTAAATAGAATTCCTGATTTTTTGACCTAAAGTTTTTAAAATTTATATTTTCTTCTTCTTCTTCTTGTATCTACAAAATAAAATTTTTTATATATAGATAATTTTATATATCACCAACGATTTTTATTTATAGCTTTAGTTTTCCTTTTTTACTTCTCATTTTTTCTTATTTCTTCGCCTCATACGCTTTGGCTGATTTGATACAACAAAATTTCAATTCTGAGAAAAACAAAAGAAAAAGAAAAAGTAAAAAAATTTTTTTTCCTCAATTTAGTTTAATTTAATTATATATTCCACAATTATTTCAAATATTCAAAAATTTAAAAAAATTCTCAACCATTGATTTGTTTTATTAAATTAATATAGACACTTTATTAAAGCTAAAACAAATTAAACAAATACATAAAAATGTCTGATATTGAGGCAGTTGATCTTACTGAAGCTAACACCATTGCTGCCGGTACTAATAAACCACAAAGAAGAGTGGTTGCCGGTGGTATCTCTGGTAAATTAATGGGTTATAAAGAAATGATTGAAGCTGATCCCAAAAATATGGCCGAGTACAGTATGAACCTTTTAATGAAAAACGATAGAGAAGAAAGAAAGAAATTTGAAAAAGTTAAACATATTTCTGAACAACCATGGACTTTATCTAATTGGCATCAGCATATTAACTGGTTAAATTTTATCCTTGTGGTGGTTTTCCCACTTATTGGTTTTGGTTTAACTACTATTTGTCCTTTGCAATTTAAAACTGCTATTACTGCTATTTGCTTTTATATTCTTGGTGGTGTTTCTATCACTGCTGGTTATCATAGATTATGGGCCCATAAAGCTTACTCTGCTAAGTTGCCGGTTAGACTTTTTTACGCCTTCTTTGGTGCTGGTGCTGTTGAAGGTTCAATTAAATGGTGGTCTCACTCACATAGAATCCATCATAGATATACCGATACTAAAAGAGATCCATATGATGCTAGAAATGGATTTTGGTATAGTCATATGGGATGGATGTTACAGAAACCAAATCCAAAGCATCGTGCTAGATCAGATATTAATGATTTAATTGATGATTGGGTTGTTCGTTTCCAACATCGTCATTATACTCTTTTATTATTAATTGTTGGTTATGTCTTACCATGTATTACAGCTGGTCTCCTTTTCGATGATTATCTTGGTGGTCTCGTTTATGCTGGGTTTTTAAAGACTTTTGTCATTCAACAAGCTACTTTTTGTGTCAACTCTTTAGCTCATTGGATTGGGGAACAACCTTTTGATGATACTAGAACTCCAAGAGATCATGTGTTAACTGCACTTGTCACCTTTGGTGAAGGTTACCATAACTTCCATCATGAATTTCCATCTGATTACAGAAATGCTATTAAATGGTACCAATACGATCCAACTAAAATTATAATTTGGATTACTTGTAAACTTGGTCTTGCTTATAACTTGAAAACCTTCTCACAAAATGCTATTGAGCAAGGTTTAGTGCAACAACAGCAAAAGAAATTAGACCGTCTTAAATCACAATTAGAATGGGGTACACCAGTATCTCAATTACCAGTATGGGAAAAAGATACTTTCTATACCGAATGTGAAACCAATAAAGGTTTGGTGATTATCTCAGGTATAGTTCACGATGTCTCTGGATTTATTAGTGAACACCCAGGTGGATCTTCCCTTGTTAGAACGTCATGTAAAAAAGATGCTACTAAGGCCTTTAGTGGAGGTGTGTATGCTCATTCTAATGCTGCCCATAATTTATTAGCTACTATGAGAGTTGCTGTGATTAAAGATTCTGGTGCTGATGGAGAAACTTACAAATTCCAAGAAAAATTATTAGGTAGAAAAACTAAAGATTTTAAAGCTAGTTTTTAACATTAATAATATGAAATTAAATAGATTATTCAAATAAACGATACTTACAAATATTTTATGGTAAACCATATAAATAAAAAAAATTGTGTAGTACCTAGTAATTTATTATGAACATTTGTAGCCCTGTTTCAACGTAAAGGCAAATTTTGAAAGAAAAAAAAAAATTTTTTTTTTTCGAATATAAAAATTTTATTTCTGAGATTCAACTTTTACTTCCATTTAATCTTCTTATTATTTCTTCTTCTTTTCTTTCTCTTCTTCATCCTTCCACAAGTTTTTTTAAACTTCATGATGAGTTGTTTTTAATCGACATATCCCTTCTAAGTTGTAGCGTTCTTCCTTTGAAGAGGATGTTCCTTGGAAATTGTTAGTGGCTCTTGAGTTATTAGCAGGGATGTATTGGGGAAGACATCTAGTCCACCAACTCTTGTTACTTAAAAAATTTCAATAAAAGGTGTCTATTTAGGAAATCTCTGATCCCTCTTCTTAATCCCTTAACTGTCTTTTATTATGTTTTTTATCTTTCTAATTTTTCTTTGTTTTGGGATATATATAAGAAGAGTTTTAAAGAGACCTGTTGAAGGATCAAAAAAAGCATCGCAATTAAGCTATGGTTTTTTTATATTATAAATTAATAAAAGTCATTCCACTTAAAGAAAATAAAACTATGATTTGTAAGCTTTTTAATATCAATCCCACGATTTTCAAAGGTGGATGGAATCCTTTAAGATCTATGGATTCTGTCTGTATGATTTGTGGTATAATGAAAGTTTAATATAGTAAGAAGTCATTTATTTTATTGATTTCTTTGATAATGTCACCACAATCTTTTCTTTTCTTCTTTTTCTTGTATAATTACTATTATTGTTATTATTTTTTGATTTTTGATTTATTTGTGGGTTATATTACTAACCAAATTGATGAATTGCTTTTCTTACTAATATCTTGCTAATGATTATTGCTTAATAATCATAATCTTGTAGTAACATCTTACTAAGAAGAAAAAATTCCGGTTATTGTGGTTTTTTTTTTTTTGTGTAATTTAGCAACCCAAATTTTTTATTTTTTTATAAATACTCGGGTATCTATCTATCCATTTAGCTTCTTTTCACATTTTTATCTTATACTTATGTTGTTTTAAAAAGAAAATAAAATAGTCAATTAATAGCATTTTCTTTTTTTTTTCCCACAATGTCTCAAGCAATTAAATTCAATGTTCAAAAATTCGCCGATAATACAGGTGAATATAAACGTAAAGTTAGTGAATTTCGGAATTTCCTTACAAAAGTAAGTGCAAAAGATGCTTCTAGTAAAAGATATCATTTATATGTGTCATACGCATGTCCATGGGCTCATCGTACTTTAATTGTACGTAAATTGAAAGGATTGGATAAGTTTATAGATGTTTCAGTAGTACATTGGCATATGGATTCTAAAGGTTGGAAATTTAAAGAAGCTGGAGAAACTGTACCTGGTGCTACTGAAGAACCATTATATGGATTTAAAAGACTCTCGGAATTATACTTCAAGGCCAATTCTGAATATGAAGGTAGATTCACAGTTCCAGTATTATGGGATAAACAAGAGCAAACTATTGTTAATAATGAATCCTCAGAAATTATTAGAATATTTAATACTGCATTTAATGATGTAATTACTGATGAAGATCAAAAAAAATTGGATTTATATTCAGCTGAATTAAAGACAGAAATTGATGAAATTAATGAATGGATTTATGATACTATTAATAATGGTGTTTATAAATCAGGGTTTGCTACTAAACAAGAAGTTTACGAAAAACATGTCAAGATTTTATTTGAGCATTTAAATAAAGTTGAAGAAATTTTAAAAAATAAGAAAAAGGAGAATAAATCAAGTAAAAATCAAGAATTATTTTTAGTTGATGATAGACTAACTGAAGCTGATGTTCGTTTGTTTACTACTTTGGTGAGATTTGATCCTGTTTATGTTCAACATTTCAAGTGTAATATTGGGACAATTAGAAGTGATTATCCATACTTACATGAATATTTGAGAAACTTATATTGGAACTATCCAGCATTTAAAGACACTACTAATTTTGATCATATAAAATTCCACTACACTAAATCTCATCCATCTATTAATCCATATGGTATTACTCCTTTAGGACCAATCCCAAATATCTTGCCATTGGATAAATAAATAATAATACTTATTTCCTTTCTATTTCTATTTATCTATTTTGCTATAATTTTAAATGTAAATTTTAAATTTTAAATTGTAAGCCAATCAAACACCTTTGACAGCAATTATTTTTCATTACGTAATTATACGTTACACTTGTTTTGTCTGTAGTTTTTTTAACAAATAAATACGTATATATGTATTGAAATATATCTATATGTATACCTATATAAGTTTTGATAGAAATATGCAGATGAATAAGTTATATAGTTAAATAATAAAAAAACTATTTTTTTTTCTTTAAATAATAAAATAAATTTATTGTTTTGGATGGCCATTACTATTTAAATCATTGGAATTATTTTCGGGTTGTAAAGTTCTTAAAATATTCCTAGGGGAATAACTGGGTCTAGGATTAATTGAAGGTAATAATATCGATGATGATTGGGGGATAGCTGTAGATAATGAAGGTAGTGAAGGTAAAAGAATTCTTCCTGAACTTTCATTAGTTTGTGAATTGAGAATGTTATTAACAGATGTGACAGAGGATGAGGATGTTGTTGATGAATTAATAATAGCATTATTATCAATGGTACTAGCGGCGTTAGTATTTATAATATTGTTGCTGGCTGGGTAAGAATTGAAATATGAAGATGAAAGTCTTGAACCTAAAGGCGGTAAAGTACTAGAGTTAGAAGTGAAGTTTGAATTAGAATTTAATTCAGAAATGCTAGGTAAATGAAACTTATTATTCGAAGTTGCTATTGGAGGTGCTTGTTGGTGTTGTTGACCATCGGTTAATCTTAATGGTGGAAGCCTGATTCTTTCATTATAGTTGGCCAAAGGTGGAGGTAATGGAGAAATTAATAATGAGGCCAAATTTTTTGATTGAGGAACGTTTGAATGATCAGAGAGTGAAGATAATGTAGGCAACATAAAAGCAGGTCTAGTGGTACTTGAAGGTTGAGTGCTCCTTTGAGCAAATGAAGGTGGTGGAGAATTTCTATTTGAAGATGGGCTAGCAGTTTTAGTAATAACAGTTAAAGAATCACCATTAATGTTTCTGATATTATTTTTATTATTGTTGTTGTTGATCTTTCTATTTGGGATGTTATCATTATCATTATTGATAAGGTTATTGATATTACTTCTATTATCACCATTATTCTTATTATTATTCTTATTGTTATTATTATTATTATTACTTGCATTATTAGGACCAATAGATTCAAGAACAGGAGAATTAGGGTCAGAAATTGAAGAATAAATTCTATCTCTAGATGACGATAATTCAGCATCAATTGATACATTCTTTGGTTGTTTATGATGTTTATTATTCTTCTTATGAGATTCTTGATTGGTTGAAGTTGACGATCCTTTTGCGTTTGATGCAATCTCATTGAAATTTCTTTTACGTCTTTTAATCACAGCACTCTTCATTTTGATAGGTCTATGGCAATCATGTAATTTATAATAAAGACCACAGGCATTACAAATAGTTTCACCTAAATCATTGCGTCTCCAAAGAGGAGTAATAGTAGTCAGACAATTAGCGCAAGCAACGGCAACAGTTTCACCCTCATTGACAGAATCATTATTAGAAAGTTCTTGTGAAGAACGCCTTATATTAATTTCTTTATTGTTATTAATGATGTTACTAATATTATTAGTAGTAGCAGTAGAATCTTTTATAAATATTTTAGATTCATTAGCATTAATATCAACTTCCATGCCATCATTCACCGTATTAGTGTTGTTACTAGAAGATGATGAAAATATCACTCTGTTGTTAAAAGCTGGACAACCTTGACAAGCTTTAGCCCCGCCAGTACCATTACATCTACCGTCACCTTTACAAGAGCCAGATTTAGTAGAGGAACAAGATTTGGTAACTTTAACTAAATGAGGAGGTCTTTTAAGATTGACAGGACGATGGCAATTATTGGCTTTATAGTAAAGACCACAAGCATTACAAATGAGTGATCCTTCAGGAGATCTTCTCCAAAGTGGGGTTTTAGTAGTGCCACAGTTAGAACATACTTGCTCTCCCAGATCATTATTATTGTGATTATCATGGTTGCTTGACACCGAAGAAGGGCGAGGTGGTGGTGAATGTTCAGTTTTCAAAGAGGCTGGTTTATTATTATTAGAATTTTTACCACTATCGCCCTTACTGGAAGTTATATTACTAGTTGATTTCATGGTGGTGGTGATGTTTTGTTATTCTTTTTTTTCTTTTTTTCTTTTTTTTTTTCTTTGTACTTATAGTTATATTAAACGGCAATAATAAGGCTATATAAAAGAAAACATTACTGGTTATTAGAAAAGTATGAGTATGTATATGATTGTGATGATATTATTTATATTATTATGGCCTGGATCTCTTTTTCCCTTTCAATCAATGATGTTGGCAATAATTTTTTTTCTCTGATTATTAATGTTAATCTGGTGATTCGTGGGGTGAAATTGGTATAAAAATCTATGAAATTTGTACGAGAAAAATATCAAATATAAATAATCAGTCTTAGGCGATAATAAATAAATTAGATATTTAAGATGGATAATATGATATTAAATAGAAAATAAGAAAATAAATAATAAAATAAAATAATCTTCCTTTATTTTTTAAATTTTTTTAATTTTAAAATGAATAAATATATTGATAAAACACACCTTTTAAAAAAAAATTAAAAAAAAAAAAAAAAAAAAAAAAGAGTACTAGAGAAGAAAAAGAAAGAAAAAAAAATTTTTTATTTTTTACTTTTTCCTTATATATGATTTATTATTATTACTATTATTATTAGATTTTTTTTCTTAATATGCTGTAATAATGAATAATTAAAAAATATCTTTATTACCACTCAATTTTATGATTCTTTTGGAAAGGATGATCGTTTTATAACTATATTTTACCAAATAAAATCGAGCTTTTCTCTTTCTTTTGTGGTCCTACATTTTTTTTACACTTATTTATTCGTATAACTATAGAATATTGGATTTCTTTATTCAGTTTCATTATCGATCCATATCTACTATAAGTTATTACCACAGTATTATAAGACAGAAACGGAATGGAGAGAGAGATAATTGATTGGCAATAATAATAAAAAAGAAAAAAACAATAATAGGTATTAATAGTAATTATAGTTAGTATGCTCGCTACTACGAACGAATTTCTGGTACAAATTGTTTCAGCCAATCACAGCTCGATAATTACTACGCAATTTTTTTTTTTTGCAATTTTTTTCAGTACAAAATGGTTTTTTGCTCTTTTTTTGGTTTTTTTGCTCTGTTTTGAACAATTTTAATTTCATTTTTCCGTAAAATATAAGCATGTAATAATATGAAAAAGTCCAAAAAGAAAAAGAAAAAGAAAGAAAAAGAAAAAGAAAAAGAAAAACTTTAACAATAATAGCTCGTTCTTATTTTTATTCTTACTTTTATGACAATTAACCAGATTTATTAAATGATGTAATGCAGTAAAAGTAGAAGATGTGTTGGGTATATGGCATCACATAGTGTGTTACAAAATAAAAGAAAATCCGATTGTATGCATTACAATATCATCATATCATACTGATAAGACGAAGAAGAAAAGCAAAAAAAAAAAGTGCATCAGATGTTTTATTCTATTTTAATATACCTTTTTTTAATGTTTAGCATACTAAATTTTCTTTTGTTTGTATCTGTTGCAAATTACAGTTAAAGAAGCACCATCTTTGGCTAACTTTAACTCAAAAAAATATATATATATAAAAAATGGTCATTTTATGAATAACAAAAATCAAACAAAAAATGAAAGTACAGGCAGGTACTATATAATTATAATTATTAAAATAAACATGTGCAGAATATTTAGTTTCAACAAATAGGAATTGTTGATAACATAATAGCCGATAAAAATAATATGGACCTGATGTTCCTTATTTAATGATTAATAATTCTTATTATTAGATTGGCTCAACGGTTTTTAAATGACACCCTTTGCCACGCCTTTGTTTTTTCTTTCTCTCTTTATTATTTATTTACTTCATTTTTTTTCCCTCTCTGTTATGTGTTCATTATTTTTTCCCCTTTAT